>CATIWO010079177.1:0-23363 GCA_949673435.1 Macaranga tanarius | reverse complement strand
ATGTGCTTCACTATAATAAAATATTTTAAAATATTATTTAATATTAAAATTCATTAGAGACAAATTAGAGACGAAATATTAATAGCAATAACCGTCTCTAATTAGAGACTGAATTAGAGATTGAATTTATGGTAGTATTTTGTTCCTTAATTGAGACGAAAATTCATTCCGTCTCTATTTAGTAATTGAAATTTGATGGAAAGTTTGTCTCTAATTAGAGATGGAATGACTTTCCGTCTCAATTTAGAGATGGAATAGTGAGAGAAATTCAGTCACTATTTTCTTTCCGTCGTTTATTTAGAGATGGAATAAGGACGGAAATTCCGTCTCTAAATTGAGATGGAAATAATTTCCGTCTCTATTTAGAGATGGAATTGCATCCTTTTATCCATCCAAAATTAGAGACAGAAATAATTTTCCGTCTCTAATTTGTGACGAAAATTCCATCTCGATTCCGTCATAAAATTTAGTGACGGAACAATTTCCGTCTCTAATAATTTTGTGGACGAACTTTTAAAGACGGAATTATTCTGTCTCTATTCCATCTCTATTCGCGATTTGAGATGGAATAGAGACAGAATCTTCCGTCTCTATTCCCTGATTTTCTTGTAGTGTTTGTGTATAAGGAATGAATTGTAGTGTTTGCTTGTTGGAAATTTGTATATATGATGTCTAGGAGTTGGAAGAGAAAGGGAAGACCCTACTCAATAAGGGAAGAGCTTTACTTGAGAAGGAGTTGAAGCTTTTTATAAGTAATTGTTAGTATAATGCTTACATATAATGAATCTCTTGTAGCTAATTGATTGACTATGTTTGAGTTGAGTATGCTAATTTGATGTAGCAATAATAATAAACATTTATATATTATTGTGAAAGTATTGTATGGTGAATTGTAAATGTTGGCACCTGTGTTGTGTAAGCCACATGAGGTGGTTTGGTTGTTATTGATGTAAGAATAATGAATATATGCATATTGTATGATGTGAGGAATATATGTGATAGTGGAGAATGAGTTGGATAGAGAGCCTCCACTGATTATGATAACTGAGATTGAGCTAGGCAGAGAGTCTCAGTAATGGCCATTTGATTGGTAATAAATTATGAGGAATATAGCCAAATGGGGCCAAGTGTGAAGAAAGATATATCCAGATACTAACTTGCATAACATGCATTCTCGTATTATATTTGCATATGTATTGAATGTGGATGAATATGAGTTGTGTTTAAGAGGGTTGTTTGAAATGATGAGATTTGGTGCATATGAGGCACCAACAATGTTTTTTGAATGCTTGGAAACCTTGTTGTGATGTTTGAAAGGTTATATAGGTTGTTAGACATGGCCAGGTGGTGTTAAATCATGGTTGTGCATAAGTTTAGTATTAAATTCAGACCCCAGGCACTGCCATGCACCTTTTTGGCACGACCGTGCGCGTCTAGAAGGAAAAATGTGTCGGATCAGGCACGACTGTACGATTATAGAGCGCACGGTCGTGTGCCATTTTGGCACGGCCGTGCGGTTCCAGAGAAAAATGACACGCCTCAGGTACGACCATTCATAAATCTTGCACGGCCGTGCATAACCCCCTGCGTGGCCATGCTAAAAACCTGCGCGGCCATGTAATAATCTTGTGCACCCATGCACAACTTAAATGCTAAATTCTTGTATTTTGGCATATAGCAATGTTATTTATATATTCTCCTTAATTAGTTCTTGAGGAGTATTATATGTTTGATTATAATAACAATTGCTTATTGAGTCGCAAGCTCATTCTTTTGCAATTGTAGTTTTCAGATTATTAATAGCCTAGCTTGAGGGGTTGCCTTGGTAGAAAGCTTGAAGTATGTTCTTGTTGTGAGCTCAGGTGGGACAACAGCGTGCTTGATGTTAACATCTTCATTCTCATGAGCATTTCATCATTTTTGGTATCAAGGATTTTGTAATAGAATTATGTTGTATTTTGTATACATATGTAAAATTATGTACATTATATAAATTAGCACACACATATATATATATATATATATATAAAGTATCTTTTCATTGAAAATTTTTCTTATTCATGTGTTGTTTTAATAATATAGAGATATGTGTATGTGATACCTGGAGAGTGCTACACCTGCAATGCTGTTTTATGGTGTCTCAACTTTAGTACTTGTGTATACATGCATTTGTTTTGCTCAACAAAATCAAACCTAACTCCTCCATAAATAAATCAAACTAAACATTTTCATTACAAATCAATGCAATAATACTAAAAAGACTTTCTGTAATTTAATCTTTTGATTTTAAATTTTTGTACATTTATTTTTTGATATAGATAAATATTATAATTTGTTTAAATAAAGATTGAAAAGTATTATTATAATATAGTTATCCCGACATTTATTGTTATATTTAGATAATTATTATAATTTATTTAAATGAAGTTTGAAATATTCTTTTATTATCTTACAATGGAAATAGTTATCTACACACTACATAGGATGGACGCATAAAATAAGAAAATGGAAAATGGAAAAACATACTTGGAAAATGGCATTTTTAAAAAATATAGAAAAGGGGCGGGGAAATTAATTTGTAAATGTTAAAAATATAGGGTTCAAATTATAAATATAAAAATTATAGACATCGATATATAAATATAAATTAGGTTCAATAAAAAAATCTCTTTTTCATGATTATTAATATTCATTATCACTAAAAATAATTTTAGAACCAAAAAAAAAGAAAATCTTCTATATCAATTTATAACAGAGAAATAACACTTCACTCACAATGTTTATTAGTAATTTTATATATTAATTTATAAAAAATCTTCTAATATATCAATTTATAAAATTTTCTACTTCATAAGAATTCTCATTACCAGTATTCTCATTGACATCTTCTAAGTTACATTGGCATGAAAATATTAGTGTGTTGTATTTGTTACATGAATTTTGATAGGAGACGTGTTGATCTTGTATTTTAGACTCTATTGGTCGTGTTATTCATATTAGAAGCAGTCATGGTCTGAGACACAGGAGTGTTGTAACGCGTATTAAAGGTTGCCATGGGTAGAGACACGAGTGTATTGGTGATCATATTGAAACCTGTCATATTGTCCAAAGAGAGATGGATAGGAATACGAGTGTGTTTCAGGCCGTGTTTGCAAGTCGTTTCCACTCCTATGGCACACAAGATGGTTTCAATTAATCGGGAAGCTATTTTTTATCTTATTTTCTATCCATTTAAGCTATAAATAGACTTGCACTAATTTTAAAAATAAAACATTTAGTTTATTGTTCATTTTTAGTCATTCTAACTTTCTTTTGTATGCTCTTTTACAAACATAGTGAAAATATCTCCTCCATATGCAAGGCTTAATATAAAAATGATTAATCTGTATTTTTTTTTTCAAAACAATTTAAAAGCAGATATTTAACCTCACCTTCCTAAAGCGTCCCTAATTACTTTAAACAGATTACAATAGCCTACATCCTATTTTCTAAAAAGATTGTGAAAGTCAACATATGAATGTTGCAACTTGCAAAAATTAGGGCTATTTACCAAATTGTGGTTCAAAATTTTCAAAATTTCGTTTTTATGGTTGATTTTAAAAAAATTCCATTTTTTGTGTTTTGTTTTAAAAAAAATTCCAAATTTATGGTTTGGTTTGATTGACTAAAATTTTTGACTTTTTTTAGGGGTCATTTCGCCTGTGGAACTGACGAAATGCCTTGACCGAACCGAACCGATCGGTTCGGTCGGTTACCAATTCGGTTCAGTTTAATTTTGGTTTTTAAAAATATATAACCGACTGGTTTGGTTCCATTTTTTTTTGACTGTATAAAATATCATAATTTTTTTACAATACATGAATAGTAACATGTAAAATTGTACAAAAAGTTACTATTTTCCTTATTCATCAAATTACTGTTCCGACATCCGTTTCCAACACAGCTTGGGTCAAAAAAATTCATGTAATTTTCTCATTGTCTTGGTATTTTTTTCCGAAATTTGAAAACCGAAATTGAACCAAACCAGTCGGTTATATATTTTTAAAAACCAAAATTAAACCGAACCGAATCGATAACCGATCGAACCGGTCGGGTCGGTTCGGTTCGATTCGGTCAAGGCATTTCGCCACTCCCACAGGCGAAATGACCCCTAAAAAAAAGTCAAAAATTTTGGTCAGTCAAACCGAACCATAAATTTAAAATTTTAAAAAAAAAAAAACCACAAAAATTGAAATTTTTTTAAACTCAACCACAAAAAGGGAATTTACCAAATTTTCAACCTTAATTCAGTAAATAGTCCCAAAAATTAAGCAAAACTGAAGGCCATAACTGGTCAATGCTTATTATTATTATTGTTATCATGATCAACTCGTCCGTTGTTTAAGCGTATGGGTACTTTCTGAAAAAGCTTGACTTTCAGCACTCGCAGGAATTTTCGTGTCCAATACATAAGCGCGTAAATGAACAAATTGGCTTGAAAATAAATAATAAATAATCAAAATATAATAATTTAAGATACTATATTGCGGAGAAGAAAATAAATTCACTAATTAATTAAAGAAAGGGCGCTTATGGACGTCGCAAGTTGCGAACGAAAATGCCCCCACTTTATAGGGGATATTTATTTTATTTTATTTTTTCCGTGGGGACAGGATCGACATTGGCGTCGCACTTGGGACGCACTGTAGCGTCGCAAGTTGCGACGCCAATGTTTTCCCATAAAGAAAATAAAAAATTTTGAAAGATAACCTTTGAATTCTTTATAAGTCAACTTTATTTGGCCTAAATTTAGCCGTCAATGTATATAACTAATATAAATACAATTTGATATCATATTTTTAGTATTTAATGATCACATAAAATATTGATTATTTTAAAATTTAAGTCGAATGAATTTTATAAGAGAATGAAATTCTTTCAACTCTTAGACTCCGTTTATTTACGGAAAATATTTTTTCTTATTTTCATATATTTGGGTTACTAAAATAAAATAAATTAAAAGAAAATAAATTATTAGTCAAAGGAAAATAACTTAAAAATATGGGAAAACAACTTCCCATTCTAAGAACGAGAAGTTATTTTCCAAAATTTGAATACCTATCAAATATAAAAAGAGAAAAAAATAAAAAATAATATTACCATTTCTATGTAATATTATATAATTTAGGAAAAAATTCATTGCAAACCAAATATCAAAAATACTTTTCAACTATTTTTCTAGTGTTATAGCCAAATATTAAAAAATATTATATTTTTTTGGAAAATATTTTTTCTGTGAAATATTTTTCAGAGACAAAATATTTTTCTTGAAATAAATGGAGCCTTATTTGTTTATATAGAGTTTTAAATTTGAAATTTTTTCCCATTTATAATCTAAATTATTATATAAGGAAAATAAAAAGAAATTGTTTGAAAAGAATAGTCTTTGGTGACGATTATCCGGGGTTAATAATGTCTACATATGAACATACAAATTCTAAACAGACTTCCAAAATAAAATCAAATTTAAAGAAATAAACAATTGAAAGAAAATTTCATCCAGGGCAAAACCTATGGCTATGCAATGCTGTTTTATTGTGTCTCAACTTTAGTACTTGTGTTTACATTTGTTTTTCTCTTTCAAAATAAAGCCTAACTCCTCCATAAATAAATCCAAGTAAACATTTTAATTACAAATCAATGCAAATAATACTAAAAGATTTTCTATAATTGAATTTTTGATTTTAAATTTTGATTTTTTTAAATTTAGATAATTATTATAATTTATTTAAATTTTTATACATTTATTTATTTATATAGATAATTATTATAATTTGTTTAAATAAAGATTGAAAGGTATTATTATAATATAGTTATTCCAACATTTATTGTTATATTTAGATAATTATTATAATTTATTTAAATGAACTTTGAAATATTCTTTTATTATCTTACATTGTAAATAGTTATTTGCACACTACATAGCATGGACACATAAAATAAGAAAGTGAAAAATGGAAAAACGGACATGCAAAATGGCATTTTTAAAAAATATAGAGAAGGGGTAGTGAGATTAATTTGTAAATGTTAGAAATATGGGGTTCAAATTATAAATATAAAATTATAGACATCAATTTATAAATATAAATTAGTTCAATACAAAATCTCTTTTTCATGATTATTAATATTCATTATCACTAAAAATAATTCTAGAACACAGAAAAAAATGAAAATCTTCTATATCAATTTATAACACGAGAAATAATATATTGTCACTTTACTCACAATGTTCATTAGTAATTTTATATATTAATTTATAAAATCTTCTAACATATCAATTTATAGAATTTTCTACTTCATAAGAATTCTCATTCCCAATATTCTCATTGACGTTTTTTAAGTTACATGGAGATGAAAATATGTATGTGTTGTATTTGTTACATGAATTTTAATAGAAGATGTGTTGGTCATGTATTTTGGACTCTAGTGGTTGTACTATTCATATTGGAGGCATGCGTGGTTTGAGAAACGAGAGTGTTGTAGTGTGTATTAAAAGTTACCATGGATAGAGAAACAAGTATGTTGGTGTCTGTGTTGAAACTTGTGATATTATCTGAAGAGATATGAATAGGAACACGAGCATGTTCCAGGCCGTGTTTGGAAGTTATTTCGACTCCAAAAGCCCCACGGGCTGAGACATGCCCTTATGACACATAAGATGGTTTTAATTAATTATGAAACTATTTTTTCTCCTATTTTCTGTCCACTTAAGCTATAAATAGACTTGTACCAATTTTAGGAGTAAAGCATCTAGTTTATTGTTCATTTTTAATCATCCTAACTCTCCTTTGTACGCTCTTTTACAAATATAGTGAAATCTCTCCTCCTTTGCCCATGATTTTTTCTCATCTTGAAATTTTTTATGTAAATTCTTGTGTCTACTTCTCTACATTTATTATTTACCATTGTTTGTAATTGTTTGTGTGTTCCTATTCTTTTCTTGGCTACTCTAATAAATTAGTATCAGAGCTGAGATTGTTTTGCCTGGGTACTCTTGATCTTGGTATTGTTTGATTTGTGAACAATAGTTACGGTAAAGTATGATATTCTCTTGTTGGATTATTGATTGTGTGAAATTAGTATATGTTTTAGGAGTTAATTTGTATTAATTTTATATTTATTTGTGTTAATTTATATTTAGAATAGATAATTGCATGGGATTTGTATTTTTGCAGGGGTGTAAAAGACATATATCAAGGCTAAGGGTGGAAAGGCTTGAAGAAAATAAAGATTAGAAGTTGAATTTTTATGCAAAGAATCGATACAGGTAAGTACACGGCTGTGTATGTCTCGGGGAAAGATTGAATATGTGCACCATTGAAGACACAGCCAGTACACGGCTGTGTATGTCTCGGGGAAAGATTGAATATGTGCACCATTGAAGACACAACCATATTATGGACTGTGTAGCATTCCGAATGAAGAACACAGGTAATCACACACCCGTATAGTTAACTGTGTAGGCCTCGGTTGATTAAGATGGATTTATACATGCTCGGATGATTGGCCATGTACTATTACGGATGTTAAGACACACGTCGAAACACGCCCATGTATCAGGCCATGAAGAAGCACGTGTTTAAGGGGATGATTGAGACATAGGCGTGTATCTTATAGACATAGCCGGGTAGGGTTAGAAATTTAGATATAATCAATTTCTTTATAATCTTTATCTTGGAGGAATTAAAGGTAATTAAAAGGGGAACGAATTGAAGCAATTAGAGGACGTTCCAGAGAGTAGAAAGGAGTTCAGAGCAATTGAGGAATCAAGATTGGAGATTAAGAACATTCAAAAGATTGAGATTCTACTCTTTCTTTCTAATTTCCTTATAATTGGTGATGGAATTCTTTTATTTTCTTTTGGATTTTATTTTCAATATGTTAGGCTAGGTTAGTTTTTCATTAGGGATTAAGGATCTGAACATGATTTAGTTATTTCTTTTTTCTTTAATTAATTCATTATTTCGTGCAAAATTATGTTTATTATGCTTAATGCTTGTGAGTGCTTGATCACCATTTACATGATTATAATTGGGAATATACACTGAGAGGTGATAATCTTAATTAAATTATAAACATAAATTAAGTTGATTCAGTGTTAGAGATAACTTTGGTTGATTTAATTCCATAACGGGTTGTGCATGAGTTTCATGGATTAGGGTTTGTGATTGCAACGAGAGTTAAGTTACAACATCTTGGTTAAAATTTATGAAATTAAGTAATTAATCTTTGAAAGAAATTAATTATAAATTAATATTGCATGGGATTTGCATAGGTAATTGAATTATAAGAGAAAGATTGACTAATGATTGTGAGGTGAACTAATTTCCTAATAATGTTTATTTTCATTGATTGTTTATTACTTGTTTAATGTTCATTTACATTTTATTTTTATAGTTTGAAATATATAGTAATTAGATTTTTATAAATTCACTGAATTGTTGAGCTTTAAATAATTAGAGTAAGATTTTATGGTGGATAAATCATAATCTCTGTGGACGACCTTATTTGTACTACGTGTCGATTATGTATACTTTCAGAGTTTTAAAATAGGCAAATAAGTTTTTAGTGCCGTTGCCGGAGATTATTGATCTAACATTCAAATAGATTATATCTCTTTTGGATTAAGGCATTTTGTTTTATTTTTATTTTACCTTGCTTTATTATGATTGTAAGTGTATGCATAATACTCGACGATCGGGCAAAAAAAAACTTTCATATGTGCCAGAGCTTACTAAGTTTGAGAAATCGAACAGAAAATAAGCAAAGGAGAAAATTATAGGAGAAAGCACAAACAATTGAGCCAATCAAGATGGTCGATGAAAGGAATGATTATAGGGTGAATAAAGCTCGTGCTGATAATAGGATCCTTTTAGATACATCCATGCCAGGATTAGGTGGCACTCAACGTAACATTGCTAGGCCATCCATCAATTCCAATAACTTTGAGGTCAAGCCATCTTTGATTTAGATAATTTAGAATATGATTCAGTTTTATGGAATGCCTAATGAAGATCCTAATGACTATATTATTGAGTTCTTGGAGATTTGTGACACCATTAAGTTTAATGGTGTGACTGAGGATACATTGAGGCTGCGTTTATTTCCTTTTTCATTAAAAGATAAGGCTAAGGTATGGTTAAAAACATAATCAGCTGGCTCATTCATGACATGGGATGATTTAGTAAAGGCTTTCCTTGCTAAATACTTTTCACCTTCAAAGACGACTAAAGTTGTGAAGGAAATTACCTCGTTTCAACAATTTGAACATGAATTGATGAGCGAGGCATATGAGAGGTTTATTAATTTGCAGAGGATTTGTCCACATCATGGATTACCCAAAGACGTGCTCATTCATACTTTTTATAATGGAGTTACACCGTGTACTCGTGTATCTATTGATTCTAAGGTAGGTTGTTCATTGATGAGGAAGACGGTAGATGGGCTTATATGCATATTAGAGACTATGGTGTTTGATAGTTGTCTATGGCCTGGGGAATAAGCAATTACACCTAAAGTTGCAGGTAAGATCGAAGCGGATGGTGTGACAGCCCTTCAAGCATAAATTTCTGCACTCTTCAAGCAACTTGGCAACCTTACACGCAAAGTCAATGCAGTTTCTACACAATTTACAGGTGAGCAATGTAATATGATGGGCAATATGGGTGATGAGTTTGTTTCTTGTAACGTAGGAAATTTTGGAGATAATTGTGTAGAGCAAGCTAACTATGTGGGGAATCAATTCTAAGGGAGGCAAGCCAATAATCAATACTCCAACATATATAATCTGGAGTAGCGAAACTATCCAAATTTTTTTGGAGGAACAACTGTTAGGTCTGTTAAGCTGCTCAAGAGGGGGGAGGTGAATTGAGCTTTTCAAACTATTTTAAAACTGAAAACTAATTTAACCAACTCAAACTAAAATGTAGAAGCTTAAAATAGAGTACAAATTCAAAAACCTTATGAACATAGTTTTGAGTGCAGGAGAGCCAGTTTTATGAATCAATTTAAATCAAGTGCAGAATGATGGAAAGTTAAATAAATTAATCCATTTTTGCAAACATCATAACAACATATAAGAGAGTAAAGAGATGAAAGAGAAATCAACACACACAAAATTTTATCGTGGTTCGGCTCCATATGCCTACATCTATTCCCCAAGGACTCACCCTTGAGATTTTTTACTAGTTAAAGTGATCTCTTTTCAACTAGTAAGAGATAAAATGTTTACAGTCTTAGTACTACCCTTTCCTAAGCTGCTACCCTTACTAGTTTTCTAGCTCCAGCAACTAATTCCAGCTGGTCTTTCCCTCACAGCTCCAGCAAACTATATACAATGCTGGTTTTGCCTAGATCCAGCAACTCTGTAAATTGGTTTTCATAAGCTCCAGTAACTCTACAAACTGGTTTTAACAGCTTCAGCAACTATGCACTTATTTCCCTTTAAATAATACTTTCAACGATTCAAGAGCAAGATGAAGATATGTGTTTATCTCTCTCACTTAAGCAAAGATGATACACTTGAAGCCTATGAATAAGAAGAGAGCAGATGACTTTCAAGGAAGCTCAAAGTTAATTTTCTAAAATATTAACATACAGCTCTAGCAACTATAGTTTTTAAGAGGAGAAGAAGAACTCCAACAACTCTAAAAAACTCTCTCAAATTTTATTCTCACATACACTTAAAAAAAATGAGTAAATGAGAAAGAGATGAATTCATATGTCCTCATAGATTGCCCTAATCTTTAGCTATCATAATTTGTAATTTGACATAGTTTAATCATGTGATTTGCTAAACATATAATGAGTAACAAAATCCTTTTATCTTCAAAAAATGTGCAAATCAGATTTAGGCCGCAAATCAGGTTTCTGATAAGAGACATATTCAGCTTTCTAAATTAAGCTATGCACAAAAGTTACTATTGGATAATATGTGAACTTTTTACTATTTTTGTACATGTGTGCTTTGGTACCCAGGAAAGCAAAATTTATCTCTTTCTAATCACATAAAAAGTTATAAATATTGGTTCACTCAAAAATCACTTTGCCACCAAAAATATTTTGCCAACCAAATTTAAAAATATGCATGAAAATATATTTGATGAGACAAAAAGCTACTTTTTATTTTTCAAATAAATTTATGCAAATTTGACACAAAAGACAAAAGGTTTGAGCTCCCAAGGAAAATCACTTGACTCAACTATCCTTACAATAATTTTCTAATTATCATTTTGTCCTCAAATTCTCTACTTGGGCTTAAGCAATCTTCATGGGCTTGAACTTGATGGATTGTGGCTTCTTGGGCTTGATTGACATATGCTTTGAACTCAATGGCCCTTTCTCTTTTCATAAATTGCTTGAAATAAATTAGTACCCAATTTTTATCAATATTATGTTATTATCAAAATGGAGGTTGTAACCTTTAATCAACAAACTCCTCCTTTTTGATAATGACAAAACCTTGATAAAAATTTATACAAAAAAATGAAGTTCAAGAAATGTGATGTCGATGAATGCTATGATATGAAATGAAAGTTTTCTCCCTCTTATTCTATGCATAAAATAAAATAATGCTCCCCCTAAATCTATGCCTAATTAAAGAAAAATAAAAAACATAGGCCTTCCAAGAATTTTGCAAATAACTTTTAGACTGATAAAAATATTAAACAAAAATGAAAATTTAAGCACAAGTCTACTAAGCTAATTTGCAATCAAGCTAATGTGACTAAAATTATTCATGTAGAATCAAGCATAGGAAATTCTACTCATTGAACAAACAAGCTAATAAGAAAAAAAAAAGTGAGAAAGAATCACAAGGGAATGAGCAAAAGTGCATATTAAAAAATAGACAAAAAGCAATCGTAAAAAAATAGATAGATATTCAAGACAAAACAAGCCATAAGACATAATGCATTGAACACTAACGAAGCATAATAGTTTATAAACAGCAATAGGCAATAGGCAATAGGCAAATAACAATAACTATACTACTCTCCCATTTTGTCATTAGTAAAAAGGATCACACAAAAGGATAAAGGGGGTTGTGGATAAACACCAATCACAAACACATAAAATAAGAAAAGGTCCATAATGCCATAAAAATAACATAACTTAACTAAATGTTCTGTGGAGCTAACTAGAACCTAGACGTCCTCACGTTTGTCCTTGGAGCCAACATCTCTAAATTTGATAGGTTTGGAGCGAAGGACAGAGCTAGCTCGGGTGATGCGCTTAGGTACTAGAGGAGGCTTTCCCTTTGGCAGTATTGGACTTAGTTGAGGCAGAGGGCTTTAAGGCAGCTGGTGGCTTGGAAGAGGCAGGAACAGGGGTAGATTCAGTCTGTCGAGCAGAGGAAATAGTTTACAGAGCAGTAAATAGAACTGAGGCATGTAAGGAGCGAGCGAACTTGGTTTCAAATAGGAAACCAGAAAGTGCCACTTGGCAAGCTTGGATATGAGTCTCAAGTGAATGGTCACATCACTGATTAGCTTGGCCCTAGTAAGGGGTTAGGAGAACTACTAGCTGCAATTAGGGGCACTGAAGGTGATTTTCTTGGTGAGGCTGATTTGGATGAGGAAGCTGATTTGGAATTGAAGACTGATTTAGAATGGGAAGCTGATTTTTATGGAAGGTTAAGGTCTAGGAGCTTATCTGCAGAAGAGTTCTCAGAAGTAGATTTTTCTGTAGAGCTATGTTCGCCGGATTCCTTAGAATGAGCAGAGGCTGATTTATTTGAAGATTTCACTTTCCACATATTTTTCAAGGATACTCTCTTTATCACTGTCAACCGCTTTCTTCTTTTTTTGCTTTACCCTCTTTGTTTTTACCACAAAACTTTTAGAGATCTTGTTAGAATCTCCCACCGGTGGGAAAATTTCTTCCCTTAAATCAACTTTAAGAAATTCAAATAGAGAGGTAAGCAGCATAGTATACGGTAAGCCTTTTGCTTTTGTCACACTGGTCATAAAACCCATAATGAGATAGCAAAAATTAAGCCTAATGTCATTTATCAAGTGCCACATCAAGCAAAGTTCTAAGCTACTCACATAATTATAGCTTCCGGCTTTGGGTGTAAGGAAGTAGGTAATAAACTTGTGTGCAATCCGGAGGTCGGTCTTCAAAGTGGTAGAACTCACAGTTTCATTCTCGGTCAATTTGGGATTTTTGATCACTTTCCTTTTGAACTTCTTTTCATTATAATCGGGGGCTTTCTTTAAATCTGCCTTCCTCGCAATTCGATTCCCTTTGTTAGGAATTTGATAGGCTTTCTCAAAATCACTTAGAGTCACTATATATCCCTTCCCATTTAAGACAAGCTTAAACTTTTCATCGTTAATTGCCTTAATCGACCCATAAAATTGCCTCACAAGTTTTTCATACACCACTGATTTTGTTTTTATAATCTCAACTCATTTCTGAAATTTAAACCATCCACGAAAAGGGTACTCACTTGATTTGAAGTAATCCCAATCAATGAACTTAGGAGAGATGATTCTGTTGTTTGAATGTTTCATCTCTACTCCTTTTGCTTTGACAGTGTCATCTACAGTTTTCTCAGCCCTTTTAAGCTTTCTAACTCCTTAGATTTCATGGGTTTCTTGCCTTTTGATGCCATCGGTTTCTTGCCTTTTGATACAGTTTTGATCTTCTTCCTAGTCCTTTCGGTGCTCTCGGACGAAGAGGATGATGATCTTTTGGCCATTTTTGTTGTTTTAGGTATTCTGGATGAGGGGTGAGGAGTGGTAGTTTTTGGTTTTGTAGAAGAGGAAATAAGATTTTTAATTTGGAAGAAGGAGATGGGAGAATATAATAATAGAAAAATGAAGAAGGCTTTGGTTTAAAAGGAAAGTGAACGGGTTCGAAGAAGGAACACAATGGTTAAGCGAAAAAAAATTAGTTCTACACAAATACCCAAGAATATAGGCTCCAAAACTGAAAACCCTAGGAAATATAAGTGAACAAGTTAACTATAAAGAATAAAAAATTAAGCCTTGTCATTTTATACATGCATATAAAGACCTTTCACTTGCTTTATAAGAGAATGATGGGTATTATCCACTGGGTAGTTATGGGAACTTATGGTTTTCAAGGTGAAAGGAGAGTCATGATTATTAGAAGCACCTTTTGGATTTTTTAAATATTTTACTGACCCAATAATTTATAGTAACAGCAATAAAGAAAATGGTGGCAAATAACACTCATGGTATTTGGCGGTTACCAAGAAAAAGTGGATATGACAATGTGGACATTTTGAATTTTAAATAATTGCCTTGCCCGGGAAATGATGAAAGTAAATTGACTCTTGCAAGAAATAATTAAACACACATAACCCAACATAAATGACTTAAGTTACACTCATGCATTAAAATATTTAATTTTCATAAAACATTCAATCAAGTAAAAAGCATATTGCATATTTCTAGGAAGGCATCAAAAGACAACAAGGAAATAAAATAAAATAAGAAAAACAACTATAGCAATGTGAAAGAGAGAAGAAATGAGAGTTTGCATGAGTATGCATGGGAAGTGCATAATGATAAAAATAAAATAAAGTAAAAATGCAAGTATATATGCACATGCAAACGAAAAAGATATTAACACACCTAATGAAAAATATGGTGCAAAATGACTAAGCAAGCATGTGTAAAAACAACTGCAGTTAGTGGAAAAACAACATGAAACTTTAAGACTCAAGATTCATTAAACCCAACTCTCTTATAATTTTGTAGAACTGATCTTCACTTAGAGGCTTTGTAAAGATATCAGCAAGCTAATTTTTAGAAGAAACAAAGATCAGATTTATGTCCCTATTTTGAATATGATCTCTTATGAAGTGATGCCTAATCTCTATATACTTTATTCTTGAATACAATATAGGATTTTTGGACAAGTTTATGGCACTAGTGTTATCACACAAGATAGGGATGTGAGTGTACCTCAAGCTATAGTCTTCTAGCTTTTTCTTGATCCATAAAATTTGAGTTACACAACTTCCAGCTGCTATATATTTAGCTTCAGCAGTGGATAGAGCAACTGAGGTTTGCTTTTTGCTAAACCATGAGACTAGAGCATTCCCCAAGAATTGGCATGTGCCTGATGTGCTCTTTCGATCAACTTTACTTCCTATAAAGTCAATCACTATATCCTATAAGATAAAATGAAGTGTCTTTAGGGTACTAAAGACCTAAGTCTTGAGCTCCCACAAGATACCTCATGATCCTTTTAACAGCTGTCAAATGTGACTCTTTAGGATTAGCTTAAAATCTTGCACACAAGCACACAGTATAATAAATATTAGGCCTACTTGTTATGAGATAGAGTAAAGAGCTAATCATACTTCGGTACATCTTGATATTAACATCTTGACCTTTCTCATCCTTCTCCAACTTGGTGGTTGCACTAATTAAATTTTTTTACTAACTCCCTGATATACTTGGACTGATTTATGCAGACACTATCCTCACATTGTTTGATTTGCAAACCCAATAAGAAATTCAGTTCTCCCATCATACTCATTTCGAAACCACCCATCATCATTTTAGCAAACTGTTTGCACATGTTCCCATCAGTAGCTCCAAAGACAATGTCATCCATATAGATTTAAACTATTAGAATGTTCTCAAGCTGATTTTTGGTAAAGAGTGTTTTGTCCACATTTCCCCTTGAAAAGCCTTTATCTAATAAAAACTTGCTTAGCCTCTCATACCATGCTCTAGGAGCTTGTTTGAGACCATACACGGCTTTTATTAGCTTGTAAACAAAATTAGGTTTCTCATGGTCTTCAAATTCAGGGGGCTGATTGATGTACACTTCGTCATTTAAGTATTTATTGAGAAAAGAACTCTTCACATCCATTTAGTACATCTTGAAGTTCTTGATACAAGCAAATGCACAAAAGATCCTTATTGCTTCAAGTCTAGCAACTGGTGCAAAAGTCTTATCAAAGTCTGTTCCCTCTTCTTGGTTGTAACTCTTAGCAATAAGTCTGGCTTTGTTCCTTTTCACATTTCCATGCTCATCCCACTTGTTCCTGAAGACCTACTTTGTTCCAATAATAGTTTGATTCTTTGGCTTTGGAACTAATTTCTAGATACTATTTCTCTTAAACTAATTTAGTTCCTCCTGCATGGCCAGAAACTAATTTTCATCTTATTGGGCTTCATTAACAGTCTTTTTCTCTATCTTGGAGACATAAGCCATATTTCCAATCATCTTCTTGAAGTTACTTATTGTGGTAACCTTGCTTGAAGGGCTTGTCAAGAAATTGTCCTTTGAGTGATGTTTGTGGTACCTCTATTCTTCAGGTAGCTCTCTTTTAGGACTTCTTTGATTTTCTTCAGTCTCATCTACTTGGGGTTCCAATGTGAGCTCAAGCTGATTGTTAGGATTTTCCTCATACTAATTTTGTTCAGCTTCTTGATCTTGTGTGGTCTCTTATTCTTTAGTCTCTTCACTTTGTTTCTCTTGCTCTTGTCTAAAGTTTTCATCTCTACTTGGTAGAGTTTAGTTAGTCTCTTTGAATACTACATGAATCGACTCCTCAACACAAAGTGTTCTTTTGTTGAAAACCCTATAAGCCTTACTATGTTCAAAATACCTAAGAAAAATTCCTTCATTTAATTTTGCATCAAATTTACCAAGAGGACTTTTCTTGTTATTGTGAACAAAGCACTTACATCTAAAGATCTTAAAGTAGCTTATATTAGGTTTCTTACCTTTCTAGAGTTCATAAGGAGTCTTTTTCAAGGTATATCTTACCGATGCTTTGTTCAAAATGTAGCATGATGTGTTAATAGCTTCAGCCCATAAGTATTTTAGCAAATTAGCTTCACTGAGCATTGTCCGAGCCATTTCTTGCAAGGTTCTATTTTTCCTTTCCACCACACTATTTTGCTGAGGTGTCTTTAGAGCTGAGAAGTTGTGTGTTATTCTAAACTCATTACAGAATTCCTCAATTAGCTTGTTCTCAAACTCTTTTCCATGATCACTTTGAATCATTATGATGTTGTAGCATTTTTGATTTTAAAGTTTCTTGCATATACTAGAAAACTTGTTAAAAGACTCATATTTATATACTAAGAAGAGGGTCCATATGAATCTTGAATAGTCATTAATAATAACCAATGCATATGATCTTCCTCCTAAGCTAGATGGTGAAACCAGACCAAATAGATCTAAATGCAACAATTCAAGAGGTTTAGTTGTTAAGACTGACCCATTTGATTTCAAAGAAGATCTTGTTTGTTTGCCCAATTGACAAGCATCACAAACACTATCTCTTTCAAATTTTAGCTTCGACAGTCCGTTTATAAGCTCATTTTTAGATAGCTTGGAAATTAAGTGCATGCTTGCATGATCGAGTCTTCCGTGCCAAATCCAACTATCATCATCTATAGAAGATAGAAACATATTGCTAGCATAATCTAATTTCTCAAAGTCAACCAAGTACACATTTTCAACTATATTTCCAATAAAAGGAGTTTGATTATCATATAAGCTTTGAACTTCACAATGAGTGGCTTTAAAGATGATTCTATTGTTCTTGTCACACAGTTGACTCACACTCATAAGATTGAACTTTAAACCAGAAACTAAAGATACCTCTTCAATTGATGGATTTATGCCAATTATTCCAAGTCCCACAATTTTAGCTTTGCTGTCATCTCTGAAGCTAACTGTTCTCTTATTTTGCATCTTCAGTTGGGTGAATTTTATCTTATCACCCGTCATGTGCCTAGAGCAAGCACTATCCATATACCACATGTTGCGCACGTCCTTGCTCTTTAGGCATACCTACAATCAGATCAATTATTTTTAGGTACCCAAACCTGTCAGGTTAGTTTCTGAAATCTGCCTAGTTCCTTTTGGTACCCAGACAAAATTAGCTTTAGAAGCATTTTTCCTACAAGTATAAAATTTCATAATGTGACTAGAATGATTGCAATAGAAACATTTAGCATGAGAATGTGATGAAGATGATGCTTTAACAAAGTAGTTTTCATGCTTCTTAGTTCTAGCAACATTCTCATATCTTAGCCCTTGTCTTCCATTTGCAAAAAGTTGATTGCCAAAGAGAGCATCAAGATTTTATTTTCCCTTAGTAAGTTTCTCAAGGTCTTTAGTTAAACCATCTACTCTATTTTGTAACTCTTCATTCTCTTGAAAGAGAACAAGATTTACATCAAAGGTAGTTTCAAGTTCCTCTTTTAAGGAATCAGTATAAGAAACAACATGGTCTAGTTTCTTAGAAGCTTCAGCATAGAGATTTTAAGCATGCATTTCTTTTTCTTTGAGTTTATTAAGTTCAGCTTCAAAAATGTCACACATGTAAGTTTCTTTTCCCGATTTCATAATTTTGAGCTCTTTCTTAAGTGAACTATACTTTTTGGTCAATGCTCTAAATTCCTTATACAGTTCACTAAAGGCACATTCAAGTTCATTATAAGAGATGGGTTAAGAAGAGTTTATCTCATGAGTTGATTTCGTGCTCATGTCAGCTTCAGTCTCTATATCAGCTTGCGATTCATAAATCTCTCTGTCCTTTTTTGCTATCAATCATAGATTTGCAACTTCCTTCCCATCTTGCTCCTCATTACATGAACTGGATGCATCATTGTCACTCCAAGTAGCAACCATTGCCTTCTTGAGCTTCTCTTTTTTTATTTTATTTTTCAGCTTAGGATAATTAGCTCGCAAATATTCTGGTTTATTGCATTCGAAGCAAATGACTTCTATGGTCTCCTTTTTGGTCTAGTAGTCTGAGTTTGGCTTGAACATTCTCTTCATATTCTTCTGGTATGTCCTTCCACCTTTCTTGAATGTTTTTTTAAATCTCTTTGTGATTAGTTCCACTTCTTCATCATCGGAGCTGGTTGAGTTTTCTGAGCCTGATTCCATCTTTAAAGTGATGTCTCCTCTCTTTTTCTTCTCTGCAAAGGTGTCCTTAGACTTGCCTTTCATCATCATCTCATGAGTGAGAAGAGACCTAATTAGCTTGTCATAGGAATAGTTTCACAAGTCTTTAGCTTCGCAGAGAACAGTCACTTTAGTTTTCTATTTTTCAAATAGGGATCTAAGAATCTTCTTCACCATTTCTTCATCTGTGAGATTTCTTCCAAGGTTCTTGAGTGAGTTGACAATCTCACTAAATCGGGTGTTCATTAAAGAAATAGTTTCATTAGGCTTCATGGAAAATAGTTCATAATCTCTCCACGGCAGATTAATTTTAACTCTTTGACTTGATTTATTCCCTCATAGGTTACTTCAAGTTTGTCCCACACCTGTTTGGCTAAAGTGCATATTGAGATCCTGTTGTATTCATTCACATCAAGAGCACAATAAAGCATGTTAAGAGCCTTGGCATTTAGCTGGACTAATTTCCAATGAGCTTCAGAATATTCTGACTCAGGTATTGGAATTTCTTTTCCTTCAGTATCTTTCTTAGTAGGAATAGTAGGTCCTCTAAGAATAATTTTTCAACATTCAATATCCACAGCTTGAATAAAATTTTTCATTCTAGTTTTCCAATAATCAAAATTGATTCCATTAAAAAGAGGTGGTCTGGAAATGGAGTTTCCCTCGGGAAGCCTGGAGGAACAAGAAATAGCACTTGAGCTAGCAGCCATATGGATCTATTAGCAGTCTGATACTAATTATTAGGTCCGTTAGGCTGCTTAAGAGGGGGGAATGAATTGAGCTTTTCAAACTATTTTAAAACTGAAAGCTAATTTAACCAGCTCAAACTGAAATGCGGAAGCTTAAAATAGAGTACAGATTCAAAAACCTTATGAACACAGTTTTGAGTGCAGAAGAGCTAGTTTTATGAATCAATTTAAATCAAGTGCAGAATGATGGTAAGTTAAATAAGTTAATCCATTTTTACAAACATCATAATAACACATAAGAGAGTAAAGAGATGAAGGAGAAATCAACACACAAGATTTTATCGTGGCTCGGCTCCACATGCCTACATCTACTCCCCAAGGACTCACCCTTGAGATTTTTCACTAGTTAAAGTGATCTCTTTTCAATTGGTAAGAGATAAACTATTTATAGCCTTAGTACTACCATTTCCTAAGCTGCTACCCTTACTGGTTTTCTAGCTCCAACAACTAATCCCAGCTGGTCTTTTCCTTATAGCTCCAGTAAACTGTATACAACACTAGTTTTGCCTAGATCCAAAAACTCTGCAAACTGGTTTTGATAAGCTCTAACAACTTTGCAAACTGGTTTTGACAGCTCCAGCAACTATGCACCTATTTCCCTCTAAATGGTGCTTTCAACGATTCAAGAATAAGATAAAGATGTATATTTGTCTCTCTCACTCAAGCAAAGATGATACGCTTGGAGCCTATGGATAAGAAGAGAGAAGATGACTTTCAAAAAAGCTCAAAGATGATTTTTCAAAACATTAACATGCAACTCCAACAACCATAATTTTTGAGAGGAGAAGAAGAACTCCAGTAACTTTGAAAAACTCTCTCAAATTTTGTTCTCACATACACTTGAAAAAAATGAGTAAATGAGAAAGAGATGAATTTATATCATCATGGATTGCCCTAATCTTCAGCTATCATGATTTGCAATTTGACATAGTTCAATCATGTTATTTGCTAAATATATAATGAGTAACAAAATCCTTTTATCTTCAGAAAATGTGCAGATCAGATTTAGGCAGCAAATCAGGTTTCTGATAAGAGACAAATTCAGCTTTCCAAATTAGGCTGTGTACAGAAGTTATTATTGGATAATATGTGAACTCTTTGATATTTTTGTGCATGTGTGCTTTGGTATCCGGGAAAGCAAAGTTTATCTCTTTCTAGTCACATAAAAAGTTGTAAACATTGGTTCACTCAAAAATTACTTTGCCACTAAAAAGCTTCTGCCAACTAAATTTAAAAATACGTATGAAAATATATTTGATGAGACAGAAAGATACTTTTTATTTTTCAAATAAATTTATACAAATTTGATATAAAGGACAAGAGCTCCCAAGAAAAGTCACTTGACTCAACTATCCTTACAATAATTTTCTAATTACCATTTTATCCTCAAATTCTCTATTTGGGCTTGAGCAATCTTCATGGGCTTGAACTTGATGGATTGTGACTTCTTGGGCTTGATTGACATATACTTTGAACTCAATGGACCTTTTTCTTTCACAAATTCCTTGAAACAAAATAGTACCTAATTTTTATTAACATTATGTTATTATCAAAATTGAGGTTGTAACCTTTAGTCAACAACAACAACAACATGGCTGCACCAAATAATATGGTAAAGGCTTAAGTTCCCCGAGGTTTTCAACAACCACAATAAGATAGGTTGGCATCTATAGAGAATAAATTGGATAAATTTTTGGATGCCATCAGTACTAAATTATCGAGCCAAGATGAGAATCAAAAGAGGATGGAGGCTAAGTTTGATCAGATTGCAAAGAATCGCTCCTCTATGATTCACAATATCGAAGTTCAATTGGGACAGCTTGCTAATATAGTTGCCATATGAAGACAAGGGAATTTTCCTAGCAATACTGAGGCAAACCTAAGGAATGTAAAAGCTATCACTTTTAGAAGTGGTAAAGAGATAAAGACCAAAGAGGAGCTAAAGGATGAGGCAAAGGTTGATAAAGAGAAGGATCCAAACACTGAGAAAGAGGATTTAACCAAGGAGAAGGCTGTAGAGACAAATGAAGTAAATGTGCCAAGTTTATTCCCACCACTTGAACCTAAGATTCCTTTTCCATAAAGGTTGAGGAAGCAAAAGGATGGTTAATAATTTAGCAAATTTTTGGTGATTTTTAAGAAGCTACAAATTAACATTCCATTGACGGTGGCATTAGTACAAATGCCCAAATATGCTAAGTACTTAAAGGAGATCATAAAAAACAAGCATACATGGGATAATAATGAGACAATGCCATTGGGAGAGATATGTAGCTCGATCATCTCAAAGAAATTACCTACCAAATTAAAGGATCCAGGGAGTTTTACAATTCCATATATTGTGAAGGGAATGGGAGTTCAAAGCAATCAAATATGTGGAATTTTAAAAATTTTAAAAATTTTAAAAGCATGCAACACTTGCACCAAGTTTGAATCCATTCAATGCCCTAAGAACCAAATCACATACAATTTACATAACAAATCAATCATTCATCATGGATAATATTTGAGCAACAATCCAAAAGACATGTAATCAAATTATAAGTCCTACATACTAAGAGTTAAAAAATACTTACAAAACTTCCAAGTTTGTAGAACGCTCGATAAGCTTTTAATTGCTGCGATCCATTAGCTCTGAGCTCCCCAAACGTGAAGCCTCTAGCTTATGATACACGGTTTGCACTTAGTTGATCTTCAAGTACTAACAAGTTCTCCACACAAGCCTCTATTGAATGACCCAAGAGCTTGTGAAAGCTTCTTTGATCTTAAAGTATGGAACTTAGTGTTTGCCCTCAAGGATGATGGTTAGAAAGAGATATCACAACTCTTATGATGTAGAAAGGTTCACTCATGAACTTAGGAAGAAAAAGACTCTCTTTTCTTTCCCTTTTGTCTAGTTTGAGTAACCAAACTCCCTCTCTCTATTGCTTGGCCAAAATTTCTAGCACCAAGATTAGTGTTTTACACATTTCTTGTTCATTAAATTATCCAATTGTGACTTATTAGTAAAGTTTAGCAACTATTGCTAGTCCTTATTCAGAGTCTTTCATTCCAAGTCTTCTAAAGACTTGGAATTCCACAACCTTGACAAAAAGAAGCCACCATCTTTGAATTGGTTAGTCTAGTTGGATTGTTACCCCATCTCTATTCCAATTCCATTACCACTTAATGGGCTTGGACTTGGGCTTGGGCTTGGACTTGGGCTTGGGCTTAGGCCATGGGCTTCTCTACACTTAGAGATGGCCCAATCCAATCCAAACAATTAATGGGCTAGATTAAACTCTTTAATCAATACCCAATCCATATAATTAACAAGTGGACTAGTTTATACTCTTTAAACAAAGTCCAAGGTCTATGGTCCGTCACATAGACCAAGTCCATCATCCATAACTCGTATGGTCCATCTCATGGTCCATGTCCATATATACTCTCTCTCTCTCTCTCTCTCTCTATATATATATATATATATATATATATTTAGAAGGCTAATATTAATTTAATCTTTAATTTAATATCTTATAGTAAATTAAGTCTAAATTAATATTTGCTTAAAATGCAATTAAAGTTCTAATATTTGAATTTGGATTTGGGGATATGCTAGATCCCTGCATATGCACAAATCCAATTCAATTAATTTAATTAATTAATTAAACTCTTTAA
>CATIWO010079139.1:0-10040 GCA_949673435.1 Macaranga tanarius | reverse complement strand
TTTATGCACTAGATAAATAAATAAAATTGTTCTAAAAAAATTGTTCTTTTTCTTTTCAAACAAATGACGTTGTTTATTTTTTCAAACATAAGATATTTTCATTTTTTTTGAAAAATCACAATCTTTTTTTTTGCAAATTTTTTTTTTCCCAATTCGTTCAATTTGAGTTTTAATTTATTTTAGTTTTTATTCCTTTAAATTTTGGACCTAACACGTCATTTAAAAAAATTACATTATTTACATATTCATACTTAAAATTTATAAAAAGAATATTTTTCTATGAAAAATAAAGTATAATTTGAATATAAAAAATATTTTAATGATTCTAAATATAATTTTTGTCACTTTCATATAATATTCAGTAACAATTGAAAAAGCAAAAGAAATAATAATTAATATATTTTAATAACAAAATTTTTTTAGTACCTTGATTGATATTTCCTTTTTTATTGTTGTATTTGTTTGCTATGAAATTAGGGTATTTACAATCACACAAACTCTTTTGTTTAATTCTTTTGTTTGTTTGTACACTTGAGGCCTAGCTTAAGTAGTAAGAACTAAGAACCTTTGCTATTGGGAGGGAGAGATTTTGAGTTCAATTTCTCTCTACACACTAGACATGTGAGATCCCACTTTAGTGGTAGCTCACAAAAATGATTTTCAAAATATACTAACTTCTAACAGCTAACTGTCTTCCTCCCCGTCCCAATGATACTGGGTCTCGTATCAGTCCTAAAATATGGACCTTGTAAAAAAAAATGTTTTATTTGTTTGTTAGTGCGTAAAGGTATTGTTGTCTTTTTATATTTTCTTAATACTTCATAGAGATTTTAAAGAGTTAAAACTCTTTTATTTCAATTTTTTTAAACTATTTTTTTATTTCATTCTGCATGGGTAGAAAAAAATATTGTCCTTATTTTAATTAAAGGAGTATTTACTATTTCACTACAAATTTGGCCCCCAAGAACTCTTCCGTAAATAGAGCTATAGAAAGTCACACTATTCTGGACAAGGACCCCCTCCTCAAAGGTAGGGATTAAAAAAACTGCACTTGGCATAGGATTATGCCTTCCTTTATCCAAACAAATCCTATTTTTTAATTTATGGACCCAGGCCATTTTGCTCAGCACCAACTACTCCTCCCTCCACTAATGCTTTCACTACACGCGTCCTGCTCCCATTCGCCTCTCTACCAGACCCCACACGAGTTTCGCGTGCATGCTCTTAGCCAATTTTGATACCTCGTGAAGAAGTTAACTGGTGCTACACTTGTCAGAGACTGAACCACCAAGCTGTATTCACGATCAACGGTCCATAATCACTCATCATGATGTATATATGATATATCCCGCACATAATTAAAAAATCCAACGGTCATATCAACTCAACCAATTTTACACGCGTCAATAGGCTAGTCTCCCTCGAAAATATACACAATTGACCAAATATACAGTTTAATCCTTCACTTTACATGGAAAACTTTAGACACCCTTTAATTTCTATTACTTTTCATAATACTTTTAAATTTTTATCTAAAACATATGTTACACCTAAATTCATATTTTTAATTTTATTTAATTTATATAATACTGTATGGAAAAAATTTTAATTTCAAAGACTATTAAATACATAAAGTATTAAAAATAAATATCAAATCAAGGAAATTGTATAAAATTAAAATAAAAATTAAAAAAGTTTTTATTTCAATCATAAATTTTTCTTGTAGGAATATATATTTTTTACATCAATCTTTGTTTATAAAATATGCTAATTTCACATATTATAATAATTAAATAGGTTTAAAATATAGAGTCATTTTTCGGTATATATGTGTGTATTGAGCATTTATGTAAATGAAATCAGACACCATTTAATTAATCATTATTTAAATATAGCCATTAATATAATAGTTTGTAACATACCTAATGTAAATAATAATTTTATTAATATAAATTTAAGTGAAAATTTATTTATATAAATACATATATGTCTATCAAGCTAGAGTCCAAAATAAGAATTTAGGAATTGGATAGTGTTAGAAAATTAATTATGTAAAATTTAGGGGGTGAAAATATGCATTTGGCCTGCACAATTAATTCATTTGCTTTTGCAGCGTTTCAGTGTCTTCTGTCAGGTTAAAAAGAAAAAAAATTATTTTTCCAACTTTGTCCGGCTGAAAATGGTTCCAGCTTTGTTTCGTGCAAGGGTATTTTGGTCATTTAAATACGACTGTTGCTTATGGTTATGCTTCTTGCTGTAATGGCGAAGAGAGTAGTTGGTTAGGGTTTAGAGAGGGTTAAACAGAGAAATGGAGAACTCATGGCAGCACTCATCCATGACTGCCAGGGCTGCTTCTTCTACTTCGCATGAAGCTGGAGATCAGGTACTTACTCATTTCAGTTCGCTCTAATTTTTTTTTTTTTTTGGAAGATTTTTAATGAATTGATGGATGGATGCTTCACAATGTTGATTTGGTGCTTGATTCTGGTGACTAAGAAGTGAATTGGTGTAGCATTAGGTTTTCTTGGCTCATGTTATGTTGTGTTATAACTATTTTCAAACTGAGGAAACTGGTATATAGTGCAATAATACGTATTGCTGTTAGCTGCACTTTAAGTAACATTAGGACCATTAGATGTGTCAAAAATACGTAGGTTGTGTTGCATGGTTGATTTTCAGACAAGATAATGAGGAAGGAGAGTAGATGAATGGGTTTTAATGATTTTTTTTTTGTGTGTTAGCAATAATTAAGGTGCAGGGAATTTTTTCATATTTTGGGTTTAAAATTTTGTTGCTGTCAATGAGCTTGTAATATGAGTATGTGTGTTCGTTGATGTGAGGGGGAGAGAGAGAGAGAGCAAATTGGCGATTGGTTCGGCCAGGTTTTTTGGTCAGAGAATGAAGTAGACAGTCATGTTTGTGTGATTCTTGGGAAGAATTGAGTACGGGAAACCATTGAATTATTTCTTGTGGACAAAAATTCTACTCTAGTTTACTATTTGAGGGCTTTGATCTCGTATTTATTTGGGATTGCATTTCCTCACAACCAAATAATGCGTGTTGGTTATGAATGATTCAAGCTACTGCAATTAACCTCCTGAGATGAAACATGTTGTGATGCTAATAATTAATTTTTTCAAGTGGGGAAGCTTAGTTTTTAGTGTCAAATGAGCTTGCAGAAGGAAAAACTTGTTAATATCTTTAAAAACTGATTTTTTTCTTGTCTATATGACTATTAATTTGTCTACGATGTCTTTTTCCTTTCTAAAGATTGCTATTTGTGATTCAGAATGTTCAAATGCATTAATACTCCATTTGTTTTAAGTAATTCATTTAAGTCACTATGTGCCAGGAGTCATCATTTTGATTTTCTTTTTGCTTTTATAGATTGAGCGGAACTCTTGTCAATATTTTTATTCACATGCTGGACAAGACCTGAGAGGACAAGTGCATGGAAGGATGTCAGATTCCGCATTTCCTAAAATTGCTAACCTAAGTTCTTCCAGCTCAAGCCATGCTGACTTAAGCAGTTCATTTCTAGCCCTCCTATCTGGGCCTGCATCTCTTTTACAGTTTGATTTCCAGGAATTCTCAAATTCTAAACCATTCAATCCCTCTATTAAGCTGCCTATTGAAACAGGTACTATAACTGTTAGTCCCACTGGAAGTCAGGTTCCTCCCACATCTAGCGGGCAACCGTCAAAAAATGGAAGCTATCAATACATGCAAAGTAGAGCAGATTTTTGTCCAATTATTTCATCAAGAGCAGTTTCTAGTTCTAACTGTGGTAGCATTTCTGTATTTCCAAATGGTCTTCCAGCTGCAAACGCTAGTCTTCAGGGTTCAGACCTGGCTAAAACAGTTGCTCATGAAGCAGGTCTTGTTAATGAGAACTTGAAAGATTTTGCTTGTTTAAGAGGGGAGTGGCACAGCACATCTGTTGCAAATGCTGTAAAACTTCAGAATGTGAACAATCAATTGTCAAAACAATTGCCATTAGAAGCAGAAGAATCTGCTTCTAATAATTCATCTAATTTTCCAAGTGGCTGTCCGCGTGTGTTTTGCATGGATAGAAGTAAGTTCTTGACATGTGTCTCTCCATGCTTTTATTGTCAGCTGACTGATATCAATTTTAGATGTTATTTGCCTGACATCTGTAATGGATCAACCTGAAAGGTGGAGATCTGCTACTCAGCAACACAGGACTTCTTGGCATTCTTTGCTCATGTCATTGCTTCCACATGTCTGTCTCTAAATTCTGTGAGGTAACTTCTGCTAATTTAGTAAGAATATGGTGCTTATTAGAATGTGTAAGGATTTCTTACAGGGTTAAAGCATTTGGCATGTCTTCGTGCTTTAAAGCTGACTTAGCTGCTTTTATCATACAGCATTCAGGATTATGGAATGTTAATCCTGGTGATGTTATTCGTATGGACAATGGAGAGACAATTGCTCAGTGGCGCAAGATCTATTTCCAGAAATTTGGGGTAAGATAGTTCACATTGCAATTTCTTCTCGTCTCTTGATAATAATTTTTTTTGGCTTACATGTAAACACATGCATGTGCCTTCAAATCCACGTGTTTAAGAACATCTCTCTATCAGTTACCTGCATGTAAATAGAGAAAGCTCTGTGCGTGTTAATGCAGAGAAATTGGTTGGTAGGTAATGTATATATTGACATTATATAGAAAGTAAAATTGCTAACATTATATATATATATATTATTATAATCTATAATCATTGTAAGAATAAAGTTAACTCATAAAGTAAAAAGGAATTGATGTCTTTTGCTATGATTGTTTTGCTTGTTTGTGTTTTAATATAATTATTGAGTTTCACCCTCTTCACTCTTGGTCGAGTTCCATAGTACAACCAATTTTTTGAAATAGTAGCTCTTTGAGTAAATGTGGTGTTTTTCCTAATTTTTCCTCTGGTTCTTAATTGCCAAAGCCTTGAGATTAGCCGGTTCGATGTCTTTGATTGAATCCTGTCAATAATGGTGGTATGATGCTTCTTTGCAAGATAAAATGACATATGGAAGTTTAATAACAATTTTCTTTAAAAGCAAAACGTAAAAAGGAAACTCTTTGACTGCAAAAAGTTGATGGCCTCAAGAGTTGGAGGGACTAGTTTGTTGGTAGTGGTAAGGCTATCTAGCAAACGAGCAGGTTGGCATAATGAAATGTGCACTCCCTATTCTATGTTCAACTTTTCTTGCCCAACATTTGTATGCAACTTTATTTATATATCTCTATTTGTTTATACTGGCACTCAAAAAGGTATGCTTCTGATTATATTGATGCCATTGAACCTTAGTTTTTATTCTACACAGTAGCTTGTCATATCCTGGATGGTGATATTTCTTATTGGCATGTGTTTGAAGCAACGAGAACACTGGATGGTGATGTTTTTATGATGCTTTAGATTAGGGTTCCAGAAGATCAGAGTGGGTGGGACTGGCCTGAAGGATTGTCATTGACTGCTAGTTTAATGAGGTCTGGTGTGTCTATGTACAACATGCCCAAGAATTCTAACTGCACCAAGGGGGTTGGCCAATCTGAAGCTTTAGCGGGGTCTGGACGACCTTTGAGTGATATTGTTCCAAAGAACTTTTTTGCAGACCGGAATCCAGTTATTAATGCTTTACATGATAAACAACAAAGAAATGGCCAGGATGGTAACAAATTTTATCTCCAAGGTTTAGTAGGAAGTTCGCTAAGCAATTCATGCAATGTTGGGGATAACCATGTGACTGATTACTCTATCTCTAGGTGCCTGACAATGCCAAATTTTGCTGGCAGAGGACCAGAAAATGTTTGTCAGTCCATGTCTGGTATTTTGAAGAGCGAAAGTTTGACAACTAGTCACCCTACCTTGCAAAATTGTAGAACTCTAGTTAAAAATTCTAATACTGGCAGAGGTAAAGATGAATCGGATGATGCAATCATGGACAAGGATGCTTCTTCTTCATGCATAGAGTTGAAGCTTGGACAACCCTATCAGCATAGTCAATCTCAAGGAAGTCCAGTTCTACCTGCAGTAGGACAACAGTACTACAATACTCTTGTCAATTCACAGAAGTCATTTTCCAAAGAGCAGCCAATTCATAATGGTGCAGTCTAACTTTTTTCTGCTTAACTAATTACCTACGTATTACCATATTCATCCTTTTATTGTTTTGACTGACCTATCAGTTAACTATTACCTTGAATGATACAGTAAACAGTTGCCAGGGAGAGGAAAGATCAAGTCAATCTCTTCACCATGCTGCTGGCCTGTCTAATTCTATCACAGGAAGGGAACAAGACTGGTTGAGATATGGGAATTGTGCAATCAATAAAACCCCCGATGCTACTAAACTAGAAAAACTCAATATGGCCAAGATGTCAGGGGATTCATCATATAAACACTCTACTTTCCTTGAGGGGAGAATGTATTCTAAAGCTTCTAATAATTTTCTTAATGTCCATGAGTATGTTATGCCTGAGAGAAGACATTGTGACTCCTATCCTGTCAAGTTTGACCCTAGTAATATTCCCTGGATTGGTGGCAATTGTTTAGATAGGCAGTGTGTTGTCCCTGAGTCAGGTTTTCTCAAACCTGTAGACAGTGTTGAAGAGGTTGGATGTCTTGCGAGTAGCTCATACGTTGAAAAAGCTTTGGGATCTAATATGCACAAGTGGATGGAAGATTCAAGCTCATATACTGGACTTGTACGTGGTTCCACTTATTCTACCTTTCCATTTGTGGATGACAAAAACCATTTTCAACATCACTCGTCTAATGGACCACCAGATGTATCTAATGCGACAAACTTTTCCAACTGTGTTGAGAAGGTTCCTTGTTTTGGAAGCAGTGGACTTGTAGATCATGCATTCCTGAGATCTATGGCATCCATGGATTCCAGGCAAATTTTGTCATCCCAGGCAGTTCCAATAGTTTCGTCCTCGTGTACATCAACCTGCATTCCTGGGCTAACTTCATCCATACAGAACCAAGAGGGAATTTGTATGGGCACTCATTTGCTTGATGATAATCTAAGATTGCTCGCACTGGGTCAGTTACTGGACTTATCCAAGCAACAGCATGCAATGTCTTCCCTTGGAAAGAACGCAGGACAAGGTAACTGTAGTTATTCTTCTAATATCAGGGTACAGCATTCTTTTGTTGAACCATCGGCATGTAAAGAACAAAGGCATGTGCATAAGCTTATCGGGAAACAGGAAATTTCTGAAGTTGCAATGAAATCAGACCAATCTGGTCCTGCTAGTAAGATGGCTAATGATGTTGATAAATCCACATATGTGACAGGCAAGTGCACTAGGTTTCTGTAATTGTTGATATAATATGTTTGCTATAACCTGTTTATAGAGTCCCATTCTCAATTCAGTGTGGAATTCTCTTCTTGTCTGGTGGATGCCTAGATGGTGGATTCTTAATGGCAACTTTTGTCTTCATCCAGGTATGAACAGGCGGTGCAATTTCTCGATGTTGACTCAAGGTATGCCATTCCAGTGTAAAGAATATGGCATGCAATGTCAACTTTCTCAGAGTCCTCTTCAAGATGAGCAGTCCTCATTGAGGTTAGATTATATAATGACTAGGACTTGACTATTTTTTGTTTTAGCATTTTAATCTTTTTGAAAGTTATCATTGGTTATATTATTGTGGTCTGTATCCCTTTTACACCTTATGTCTCTGTAGAAGGCCTTTTTTGTTAATATTGCTTGGTTTTTGATGAAAAGTTTGGTTTTATTGTGTTGGGTTAGACAACATTTCTAAGTGAATAGGTGAACAAGCTTTCACAAATTATCATAGGCTTTGATATTCAAAGTAACAGAATCCTGGAGTTAAAATTTTTATCATGCCTTATTGCCTAATATGTATTGTTTGATCCAATAACACAGGCTTGGAAGATGTCAAATTCACTCAAGTGAGCATGAAAACTGCTGCCAGAGAACACTTTATTTTCAGTACAACTGCAGCTGTTCTGCCCACACAAAATGTAGTTTAAGAGTTGAAAATCCTACTAATACCTTGATAGAACAAAATGGAAGTGTGAGTTGTAAAGAACCTATGTTAATTGCTTCACAATTTGCTAAAGATCACATGGTTCCAAAAGTCAATGCAGTTTTTGATCAATGTGGAATGTCGAAGGAGCAACTACCTAAGAACATTGCTTGTCATACTTCTCAGTGGAAAGATGTGCCAAGCAAGTTAAAAAGGATTTGTGAGGTGGGATGTACAAATCAACCAACTGATGCATCAGACAGAAGAGAACAAGAAATGGATCAGCTTGAAGAGAATGCTGAAAAGTGTTCCGATGGAGCTGTTCTGACGGCAGACTCCTTGAAAGAGCAAGACATGTCTAGTATTTCTTCTGGCTGCTCTACCCCGGCTGTTACTCAGGCATCCATAGAGGTTACAAATGTGCAGTTGTCAACTCTTGTTGGGAATACTGGATATGTAAATAATCTTATAGTTGATGAAGGGTCTGGCATTGATAAATGCTGGTCGTCAGATGATGCCTTTGAAAGTGATAGAAGTGCTGAGTTTTATGGTTCCACTTGTAAGACGAACCCAGGATCTTGTAATGTTGCTGTTACTAAATCATCTCGTAGTCTTCTTGATGAGGTTAAGCTCATGGATTCCTTGACATGGAAGAAAGGCCGAATTCAGAAACATAATGGGTTTAATACTGTTCATGGGAAAATTAATCAGTTACAAGAGTCTGACGGTGGCTTGAAAGCTGGGAAGAGAAAAAGAGAAATGAAACTGATGATCTTAGGTGCACCATCAGGAACTGCCGCTTCTGTGCTACATGATAAATATCCCGAGTGTGATGGGACTGCTGATCGGCCCTGTTCATCCAAAATTGGGCAAATGGTTTCATCTGGTCCAGAAACAAGTCAGACATGTGGTGTTCACTGTGATAAAATTAATCCTAGACATGGAAACTCTATGCTATTTGTTACCAAATCATTATCTTGTAAAAGAGATTTTTGCAAGCATTATGGTGCAGCAGATGAGGAAGATGATCCTGCTACAGAAATAGACCATAATGATAACTCTTGTAAAATCCTCGAGAGCTCAGGCAAAAAGAAATTCAGAAGCATTCGGACTGCTGACCTCTGCATGCAGTTAAAGAGGCAAGAATCTACTCAGGCAGCGGGCGAAGAAGCAGTGGCGTGTATTTCTCTGCATTGTATCAAGGCATCTTCTACTCAGCAGGTGAATCTCTGTCATGGGAAAGCAAAACCTGTTGTATGTGGGAAGTATGGTGAAATAATCAATGGGAACTTGACTGAAGATGTGTCAAAGCCAGCTAAAATTATCTCTCTTGATAAAGTTCTTAAAACTGCGAGAAGATGTTCACTTCCCAAAAACCGTAGCTCTGGACTGACTTCTTCAAAAGAGACAAAAACAAACTGTAGTTGGAGCAATGCATGCTTTGATAAATTCTCTGATTTGACTAAAGAGAAAGATCATGGGAGCAATGATGCTTCAGTATCTGAGGATATGAATACTCACACTTCTCTGAACGTAAAGAAACATTCATTTTCCAATGATGACATGCATTTTGCTAATGAGTTTTCAATGCTAGACAAAAGTGAAGGTAAGAATGGGAGAGCTCATATAATACCTGATACTGATGCTCGTGCTCAGTCAAAACAAAAATATAAGGAAACTCGCAAGCGCAGCCTTTACGAGTTGACAATTAAAGGTAATATACAAAATATCCTTTCTTCCAAGTAGGGGTGTAAACGAACAGAGCCGCTCGCGAACAGCTCGGAGCTCGGCTCGTTAAAAGCTCGTTCGAGCTCGTATATTGAAGCTCGTTTAATAAACGAGCCGAGCTCAAACTATACAAAGCTCGGCTTGTGAAAGCTCGTGAACAAGCTCGAATAAGGGCTCGCGAACTGGTTCGCAATTTTAATATATTAATAATTTAATTTTAGATATACAATATATAAATTTATATTCATTTAAATATTTTAAAAATATATTATTACAAAAAATCATAATTTTATAATAAAC
>CATIWO010079134.1:0-22521 GCA_949673435.1 Macaranga tanarius | reverse complement strand
CAAATATTATACTCTCTAATAATAATAATAATAATAATAATAATAATAATAATAATAATAATAATGTTTTAAAAAAATTCAAAATAAAAAATTGTTGGTCCGCCACTTGAAGTGGCGCACCAACAAAAAAAATGAAGTGGTGCACCAACAAAAAAAATGAAGTGGTGCACCAACAAAAAAGTTGTTAGTCCGCCACTTCAAGTGGCGGACTAACAAAAAATATTAAATGGCGGACCAGCAAAAAAAATAAAAAGAACTCAGTCCGCTAGTCTGACTGGCGGAATTGACTTCTCCCCCGCCAAGTCACCCAAAATCACCATAATTTTGGAAAATCTTTTATAAACTACCATAGATTGGGAATTTTTTGGAAACCACCATAAAATGGGAAAATGTTTACATTTTTACCACAAAATGGTAAAAAGCCTGAAATTATATTTTAGGATCATGGTTAAAAGTGGACTGACATATATGTGGCAAAAATACAATTTGAAAAAGGAAAGGAAACAAGTGAATAAAAATCTTGGGCTTGCGAGTAACAACATTTATCGACACTCCAAAATTCTTAATATTGTCAAATAAGTGGAAAGAAATGTGAAGAATGTAAAAAGAAAAAAGTAAAGAGGATTAACTTCTAAGTGCTATTGTACATTATTTACCAAATGAAAAGGGAAATGTTGGAAATGTGAATGTATTCTACAAGTGATGTAGATTTTTTTTTTTTTTTTGAAAAAGCCTGATATCTCATAATCATTCACTTAAATCATCCATCAGTACATGGTTAAGGGTAGCAGGAGGACACTCCCAATCCTTACAATTAGCCTTATCTACCAGAGCTACACGAGCCAAAGCATGGCCTGCTCGGTTAGCCGATCTGTGAACAAACGACATAGAAATATTTGGAATACTACCAGTAAGGGAAATACAACCATTAACTAAACAACTAAAATAAGAAAGGTCATTATGGCGTTCTTGCAAAGCTTGAATAACCTATAGATAGTCCATTTCAATAACAACATTATCCCATCTCATCCGTTTGATCTAAGATAGAGCTTCCTTTAGCCCGAGAGCCTCTGCCTCCATAGCAGGGTATGTGAACGAATGAAAACCAGAGAAACCTGTTATCCAATGGCCTGATGCATCCCTCGCCACTCGACCAATTGCAAGGCCAGGCATATGTCCACCCACAACAGCATCAATATTTACTTTGATTACGCCAGATGGGGGAGGGAACCATGCAGCATTCCCAGACTGTGAAAAAGGTTGACTAAAAGACAAAACCAGTTGGTTAATAGGAATTGAATTCACCTTTTGCCATTGAAATAGAAAATTGGAAGCTCTGTTGATAATATGGCGAACATATGAGTTATTCCCTCTCCACACAATATCGTTCCTGCTTTGCCATAAACTCTAGTAAGTCATAATGAAAAGGTGACAAGAATGATTGTTAACGACACTGAACATATTTAAGTAGACCTGCAAGAAAGAAGTTCCCAAAGAGAGACATCGGGTAAGGCCCAAGAAATGCCAACACTTCCTTGCAACATAACACTGGATGAAAAGGTGAAAAATCATTTCTGAAGCACTTTTACAGATGCTACATGTGTCATTTAGTTCCACTCCTTTCCTGATGAGATTGGACGCTGTTGGAAGAATATTATGACAAGCCTTCCATAGGAAAATCTTACATTTTAATGGAATCTTGAGGCACCAAAGCTTTAACCAGAGATTATCTGAAATAGCAGATGGGAGAAAAGGCTGTTGAAGAAGATTATAGGCGCTCTTGATAGTAAACTGACCTTTTGCTTCTAGAGTCCACATAGGACGATCTTTCCTATTAGAATTGCAGCAGGGCATATTTAAAATTAAAGCTCTATCCCTCTCATTGAAAATATCAGTAATCGAATCTAAATCCCATCCAACCCCTTCTTGATTCATTAAACTCGACATCGGTAAAACAGAATGTCCTCGAGGATATCCGTTTGGATCATTCCGTTACCTTCATCAAGTAACCACGAATCCTTACCAATCTGTACTAATGATCTGCATCCAATCCTCCATCTTAAACCTCACTTGAGCAGATCTTGAGAAGAGAGGATACTATTCCACACAGAGCTGCCTCTGTGATGCTTTTTAGTCTCCAAGAAACTAGTTTTAGGGAAGAATTTAGCCTTGACCAATCGTGTCACTAAGCAATTTGGATCAGAGACCAATTTCCAGCTTTGCTTTCATAACATCGCCATATTAAAATTTTGAATCCGTCGAAAGCCCATTCCACCAAATTTCTTTAAAACACGGAGATTCTCCCATGCCAACCAATTAATGCCTCTTTTTATATCCGTTTGTTGACCCCACTAAAACGAATTTAACATCCGCTCAATATCTTTGCAAACAGAGATAGGAAGCCTGAAAACTTGCATAGCGTAAATAGGTAGCGACTCAAGAACAGACTTAATGAGGACTTCTCTTCCGGTAGCCTAGAGCAACCTATTATGCCAATTGTGAATTTTATTCCACACTTTTAATTTTAGATATGAAAAAATTTCACATTTCTGACGATTAATCATGAAAGGAAGGCTAAGATAGGTTCCACTATAATCTATATCCTGCACTCTAAGGTTAGCTTTGATATGCTCTCTACAATTATGATGCACATTAGAACTAAAATAAATTACAGATTTATGGAAGTTGATAACCTGGCCAGATTCAGTGGAGTACAAGTCTAGCGCCTCTTTAATATGCCATAGCTCTTCCATCGATGCTTTGAAGAAAAGCAAACAATCATCAGTAAAAAAGAGGTGAGAAATAGACAGTGCTTTTAGAACCACATGACAGCCATGAATCAAGTTGGCCCTTTCTTTAGCTTGTAAAAGAAGACTCAGACCCTCTGCACATAAGATAAAAAGGTAGGGAGATAAGGGATCCCCTTGTCTCAAGCCTCTTGAAGGCACAATTTCATTGCTTTCCTAATTATCAGCTATAATATAATATTTGACAGAAGAAATATAAAGCATAATTAAGTTCATTAATGGCTCTCAAAACCCATAGCCAACATCATGTCAGATAAAAAAGACCACTCTATACGGCCATAGCCTTTGCTCATGTCTATCTTGAGAGCTGCAAGACCATTTCTTCCTGAAACCTTAGATTTCAGCGCATGAATACATTCATAAGTAATTAAAATATTGTTAATGATCAATCTCTGTGGAACAAAAGCACTCTGTGTGTCAGATATAATTTTGGGCAAAAGATGTTTGAGCCTATTTACAACAACAACCTTAGCAATGATTTTATAAAGAACTTTACAAAGAGCGATATGACGCAAATCATTAATAAGAGCTGGAGAAGGTTTCTTAGGGATGAGCACAATGGCTGTATCATTGATTTGAGGAGGGAGATTACAGTTGGTAAAGAAAGTGTTCACTTCTTTTAACAAGTCACGCCCAATATGCTGCCAGAAATTTTGAAAAAAATAAGGAGTTAAACCATATAAACCTGGAGACTTATCAACTTGCATACTAAAAACCGCATGTTTCACTTCATCCAACGTCACAGGAGCCAAAAGACTAGCATTGTCCTCATTAGTCACTTACAAGTGATGTAGATTGTAACACAAGTTCAGCCATTTGTATTACATCAACTCAATCCATTTATAGGTTCCCATCTACAAAATTCACTATAATTTCAACAACAGATTGGCGGAGATGGCCCACCAAGATATCAACTATTTAATTGGAGCTTCAAAACCCTCCTTAATAATTGTAGATGGGTATACATTTGGGTCATGGGGCTAGACTTAAATAAAAATGGGCTGGAGAATAGAACCAGAGCCACAACCATGTATGTGTGAGCCAAATGACAGTTGGGTAAGAGCAATGAGCCCAAACCGCATTTGCAAAAAGTGAAGGGGCGGAAAATGAAGAAAATGGATTTGGTGTTGTAGGTAAATCGAAGTCAAAAGCCCATTTTGTTTCCTTTTATGAATTATATGTATAACATATATAAATTTACAAAAGATAAATTTACTAAAACGTTTCTGATTATTATTATATAAAAACTACTCTATCACTTGCGCGATGCGCAAGATATATAAAAATTAAAATAAAATAAAAAATAATAATCAATAAAAATAAAAAGTCATAAAATATGAATAATTAATCACTCACATAATATTTGAATTAAAATAATTTTAAAATTTAAATAGCTAAAAATGTAAAAAAAAAATTATTTGTTTAGAAGAAAAAAGAACTTATAACTTATAACTTTTCATATTATTTCATTAATTTAAAATTCAAAAGAAAAACTTATAACCAGAAATAAAAATTCCATATGGCTATCATATAGATGTATAATTTATATAGATATTTTATATAAATAAAATATAAGAAATTAATTATTTAGTAAAAGTAAAAGTTTATAATTTATAATTTTTTTTTTATAACATCTCATTTAATTTTTTAAAAAATAAAATAAAAAAGGAACCTTACCTTTTATATAGTTTATATAGGTAGAAGATTAAAAAAAACATTTTCGGGGGGGAGGGGGTGATTTTAGTGAAGAGAAAGAAATTTTAGTGAAGAGAAAGAAAAATGATATTTTTAGTTTTTAATTGTAAAAAACATTAATTATAAATAAAAATAATTGAAAAATAGAGAAGAAAAAAGAATAAAAAGATTTAGAAAAATATCTACTTTAACTAAAATAAAAAAGCGCGTGAGTATATGCTTAAAATATAGAGAGCCACATGTTACACATTGGTGAAAACTTTCTTTATGATTTGGAATTAAAATAAAAAGTATGTGAATATATGTTTAAAATATAAAGAACTACATGCCAATACATGGTGAAAACCTTCTCTATACTTTAGTGTAGCACCCTTAAAGTACCACATACACGTGTCCCAATAATACATCAACATATGATATAAGAAAAATTTTCTCAAAATATATGTTATATATAAAAATATAAGTTTATACAATATACATAGCATTACATATGTATAATAAAACAACATGATCTCATTACAAAATTTCTAATGCCAAAATGGTAAAATGCTCATGAGGATGAAGATGTTGACACCAAACTTGCCATTGACCCACCTAAGCTCACGACAAAAATATACGTCACGCTTCTATCAAACACGCACTTCAAGCTCTATCTAACAAAGCCTGAAAAACACAATTTGCAAAGGAATGAGCTTGCGACTCAATGAGCAATTATCAATGTAAACAAACATATAATACTTCTCAAGAACTAATTAAGGAATATATATATATATATATAAAACTTGTTATACATTAAACTATAAGAATTCAACATAAAAAGCTGCGCACGGCCGTACCTGAGTTGGTAAACTTAGCACACTGAACTCGCACGGTCATACGGAAAACATGCACGGTCGTGCCTAAGGCTTGCCTTTTTTGCTCTGGATACGCACGACCATGCCAAAATGGCACACGACCGTGCCTGAATTGGCACTTTTTCTTACTAGATGCGCACGACCGTGCCTGAGGTCCTGAATTTGATAGCATGCTTATACACGACCGTGTTTTAACACCACATAGTTGTGTCTAACAACCTGTATAACATTCAAAATATCATAAAAAGATATATAATACCAAAATTACATTGTTGGTGCTTCATATACACCAAATCACACCATTCCATACAATCCACAATCACACCTCACATTCAACATATATATATATAAACACAATGCAATAATGTATATTTATACAAGTTAGTTATCCGGCCAGAATCGTCATATGTTTCATACACACAAAGCTCACTTTTGCTTTATTCCTCATATAATTCATATTTTTCATATACAAGTGGCCATTCCTAATACTCTCTGCCCAGCTCAGCCTCAGATCTCACACGTTTATATTTCTTACATAAATGGCCACTTCTGAGACTCTTTGCCCAGCTCCGTCTCAGTTTTCATAATTAGTGGAGGCCCTCTACCCAGCACAGTCTCCACTATCACATGTAAACCTCACATTCCTCACATCAATCAATATGTATATGTACAAAGATACCATCACAATTCAACATCCATTTCATTTCTCATCATTTCTAACAACATAGTGAATCACAATTCAACATGTGTGGCATCATTCACAAATTATCACAATACATTTTCAATCAACCATTCAATATTCTCACAAAAAGTATATACATATATATCTCATTCTTGCCACAGTAAATGGCATACACAAATCAACATAGTCAAATAACTATAGTTATATGAGAATCAATATATGTAAACATTATATTAACAATTACTTACCAAAAAGCTTTCAATTCCTTATCAAGAAAAGCTCCCCTTATTGCATAGGGTCTCTTTTATCTCTTCCAACTCCTACACATAATTGTATACCAATTCCAACAATCAAACATCACAATTCATCCTAAATTCACAAAGTGCAACTAAATGCTCAAAGTTCAATATAACCTAGAGATGCACACACAAGTCCAATGACCTTCAAATTTCTACTGAACCTAAAGTTACGAGTCTACTTCCAATTCCAATTGGAATTTCTCAATTCAGACAAGTATAAAATTAATTATGGATTTTAGAATCCATTCGGGTAAAACAGGGCATTCACATGAGCAGTAAAATGTTCGGCCCACAAGACAAACTTAACAGTAATTTCAGCTCAAGCTTAAAATATGAAAGTTTCAGAGGACTCTCTGAAGTTTTCAGGGAGTCCACCATGCTCAAATCAGACCTCTATAGCTCAAGTTATGGCAATAACAATGAGATTAAAAATAGAAGAGACAGAACCCAAAATTACAAACAATCAAACTCAACTTAAATCAATCAACAACACAAGTAAAGCTTACCAATTATGCTCCAATGAATATAAGACCTTATAATACCTCCCAAATGCTAGCTTGAATAAGATCAAAACTCTCCAAAATCCAATTAAATTCACTCTTCTTCTTCCTCTCAATTCTCTACACTCTACACACTAACATACACACACACACACACACACACACACATATATACACATAAACACTCTACCAATCAAAAGCTACCAATTGCCCTCTCTAAAGTCTTCCTAAATTAAATGCCCAATAATGATAATAAATGCATATTTATCACTCCAAAATACCAACAATAATAATAATAAATAATACTCTAATAATATAACCAAATATCACCAAAATATCTACTTAGCCCCTTAATGAAATAGAATTAATTCATAATAGCCCAATAACTTTCAATTATGACAGTTAACTCCAAACTTACCTTACAATTTGGTCATTCTATACACTCATGTACATATCTCACTTCCATGAGGTCCACTTATGTACTATACATAGCATGCACTACATACGTCATAAATACGTATGTTAGAGGGCAGGTGTTACATTTAGTTTTAATATATATATATATATATATATATATATATATATATGATTGGATTATTTAATCATTTACTAATAAAAATTAATACTATACACGACAACCATAAAAGGAACAGAAAGAAAAGTTTTTTAAAGGGAAGGGAAGGGAGAGGAAGGGAATAGAAATTTTTTTAAAGGAAGGAAAGAGAATAAAAATTATTGATTTTGTTATGTTTGATAATTTAAAAATAATTAATAAAAGAAAAAAGAAGAAGAATTATTTGAAAAGAACATAAAATTTTAAATTATAACATGTTTTAGGAGTTGAAATTTTTTACACACTAATTTAAAGTGTAATGATTTTCACCTATTTGAACAAATTCCTCTCCAATAATTAATAAAGAAAAAAGAAGAATTATTTGAAAAGAAAATAAAATTTTAAACTATAATGTGTTTTAGGAGTTGAAATTTTTTACACCCTAATTTGAAGTGTAATAATTTTCACCTTATTGAAATAATTCCCCTCCAATTCCTTTCTCTTTCTAAAAAATTTTAATAGCCAAATATGATGAAAATTAATTCCTCTTATATTCACTTCTCATCCCCTTACATTTCTCCTCAATCCATGCATAGTGTACGTTAATTCAAAATATAAATCTAAATTAATTAAAAACATATTTTCTATTTTAATTAGGTTGACTTCTATTTTACTTATAATAAGAATTAAATTAATTAAAATGTTAACCATAGTTTACTTGAAATTGTTTTTCCTACTCTAATTAGGTTAGCTCCTATTTTATCTAATATCAATTAAATTAGATAACATAATTTGAAAATATTTCCTAAATTAAATTTAATAAGTAAAAAATTAAAATCAATTAATAATTTTATAAAATAATTAACTATAAAAAATATTTTTCATTAATAAAAAATATTAGTGTTAATAATATTAAAGGAGTGTTGTATAATTCTTGAAATAAAAAATTTATTAACATTTTAATAAATTAAAATATTATTAATAATTTAATATAAATAGAGTAGTACTTTTATTGTTTTTGGTTTTTTGATTAAAGTTTAATAAGAAAAGAATTACAATTAAATTGATTTTAATTTTTTATTATTACATATTTATTAATTAAAATAGAAAAATTAAATGCAATTATTTTACAATAAAGAACAAAATTAACATTAAAAAATATCATAAAAATGATGCATAATTTTTCAAGTAGAAGATTATAATAAATAAAGAATCTATTAATATTGTAATATTGGAGTGTCATATAGATAAAATATTACTTTATTATTTTAAAAATTTATTAGAATTTATTAAAAACAATTAATAAACTTTTATTATCTTATGGTTAATTATGATTATTGCATAAATTATTTTTAAAGTAGAAAAAGTTTTTAGTATTGTAAAAAAATGAAAGAGTGTCTTATAATTGTTTAAATAAAAAAAAGTATTAAAATTACAATAAATTGTAACTCTATTAAGTTTGTAATATTAGTTTTTTATATAGACAAAGTAATACTTTATTATTTTTAAAAATTTTATTAGACTAAAGTTGAAAAAGAAAAGAATCAAAACTACATTAACTAAAACTTTTATTTATCTAATAATTATATATAATTATAATTCAAAAAATAGTACATAAAATCTTTTGATTGTAGTATATATGTTATATAGATAAAATAATATTTTTATTATTTTTAGATGATTTATTAAAAAATTAAAATCTAATTAACTAAATTTTTTATTTTTAATTATTAACCAAAATGAAATATATATGTCAAATTACTTTTTAAGTGAAGAAATATTGACCATTTGCACGATTAATCTCTAATTACCCTTAGTTTTAACTTTAACAATTAATTTTAAACTACTAATATGTATATTTCAGCGTGGTTATGAGTTAGGATCAAACAAAGTCTATGTGTATAAGTGGAAGTAAGGATAAAGTCTTAGGAGAAACCAAAGTTCAAAGAAGGCCGAATTTGAACATCACGATCGTGAAGAAGACTCTCATAATCGTGATCAGGAGTTCTAGAACTCCTCACGATTTAGATCACAATCGTGAAGAGTCTCCATGAGTTAAAGCTTCTAAAGTTCAAACATCTTAATTGTGATAAGTGTGCTTATAATCATGAGAAGTATTTCCAGTCCTCATGATCATGGTCACGATCGTGAGCATCATCACGAGTCTCTCCTTTAGCTTTCCAACGGCTATTTTAAGAGTGTAATTATCGGGTCAGTGCTTGAATATTTAATACCATATTTGGATAGGACTAGATTGTATAGAAAATAAGTTTGATTAAAGGACTTAATTGAAAACAATTAAGTTCAGAGATTAAAATGAAGTTTGGCATTAACCGCCCAAACTAAAAAATGAAAAAAAAATTACGGTGTGCGTGTAGCTCACAAAAAACAGAGAGGATGACTCACCCTCCATCCTCTGTAAGAAGTAAGCAGAGAAGGCTCAATATTCATTTTGGTACCAAAACGCAATTGATAGGAAAAAAGAAAGGAATAACTAAGGCAAAACAAAAGGAAGGAAGTTTGAGTTATCAAAAGTTTGTTCGACGTTAGGACAACCAAGATTCAAGGAGAATAGGAGGAAACAACGATGTAGGTGAGTGGATTTCCTTCTTCAAAATCCTATAATTTTCTTTATTAAATCATTATTTTGATTAAAATTTTGGATGTTTGATTGGATTTGGTTTTTATCGATTTACCGTAAAATTTAAAATTTTCAACGTTAGAATTGGGAAGGGAGAGGTGGCGCCTCTAAGGCATAGAGGCGTGCACCTCTGTCTGTTAAGGGCGACGCCTCTGAGGCATAGAGGCGGCGCCTCTATGGTAAACAGGCGACACCTCTGTGGTAAATAGACGGCGCCTCTGTGGAGAAAGGTGGCACCTCTATACTAATCAGGCGGTGCCTCTGTGGAGTTTAGGGAAATACCTCAGATTGATTTAGAAGGAAAACTTATTTCTGAACTGAATTTGAATACTGAGATATATTTATAGTATTTTTTCGTGGTTGAGACTAAGATTGATTTGAGAAATTATGATATTTGAATGATTTTGAGTAATTGAATATTAAAGGGAAGCAGTAAGACCGTGCCCGAGGTACGGCAGGGTTCAATGAGATGTAAGACTGTGTCCAGAATACAGCGACTGATGTTATTTCCTGTATCTGGGATACAGTGATATATGATTATGAAAGCCTTCTTGGCTACTTTGTGTAGTTTACGATTATGGTATGCATACCTGGCCCGAACCTTTAATGTGCTAATTGGTACCCACCACATTAATATCAACCTAATTATATACTGTTTAAAGAAATCAATTGTGATTTGATTACGTATTGTTCCAATGAGTTCAAACGTGAATTGACTTATATGTTTTTAATGTTATTGATTGACTCCATGGTTTACAGTTATGGTTTAACTATTATTTTGATTGATTTTAAATTATTTTTGTTATTATTTGTAATATTAATTATTCAGTTATCGGGAGTATTTTATTTAGTTCATTCACTGAGTGTTTCACATAGAAATACTCACTACTCCCTTTTTGTAAAAATTATTTTCTTTTTAGCTTAGCTACTTGTACATGCGTGTATATATTGTATAGAACCTATGACGATTATGTGGGTAGCACAGACCCTGGAGGTTCATGGTGATGACACAGAGATCCTTTACTATATCCGACATGACCCTGACGTCGAGTTATCCTTCAGAGTATCAGTAGACCCCATAGCAGTTGAGTACCATACTAACATGGTGAGAAACGACTTCGCTGATGGCTGCCTTACAATTATCTCCATCGCCTATGAGACGCAGACGGGGGTCCGAGTCTCTTGATTTGGACTTAAACGCTATCTGACGCTGCTGACGTCATGCTCCTTTTTACCGAGAGGGGGTCAAGAGTTAGGATCGTTACTACTATTTTGGGGTATATATGTAGGTAGCACGTCCTAGGGTAGTAAGTCTACCATCTTTTAGGGTTGATGATAGGGCTTTTTGATCCTTTTGGTATATTAAGTTTGTTTATTTGATGGCCCTTTTCCCCTAGCCTTTCCCCTCACCGATGAATACTGATCATGTATATTATTCTATATATATATATATATATGTACATTATGTTTTTCAGTATTAGTGTTTCATTGTTTAGAATGATTGTACTCTTGCCATCTAAACTTTATGATGATTGGTGAATGTTACATATGCAAACTTAAATATTGTTATTAAGTAACAAATAAAGATATCAGATAAACAAATAGCCTCAACAATTAGGTTTAAGCTTAGTCTGAGTGAAATAAATGTTATTGATATCGTATTATATTAAACCAGTCAATCTGGATAGTGTTGTTCGATACCTTCTTAGAAGTGGTACTTTTCCACGCTGTTACTTTGTGCTGGACAGTCCAAGTTGCGAATCTGTCCGACGAGGGTGACGGTGGGGATGGGTGTCACAGTTTTGGCTAGATTTTCAAGGTCATAACCGTAACCACGCCCTTGTTTATAAAAAACTGAAAATATATTAAATGAATAAGGAGAAGAACAAAGCTGAATGCATATATCTCTAACAACTAATTTTTTTGATCCAACACTATATATACCTTTAGAATTTTTCATTTTAAAGATTAGGAAGGTTGTTAAGTGAATTGATATGTGCAATTAAAACTTTGTATTCTTGTTATTCCAAATTCTCTTTGTAAACTCCCTTTTTTTTTTTTTTTAATTCAACTCTTGTGAGAGTTAGGGTAAATTAGTTAATAGGATCTCTTCATCTACCAAAAAGGGATAGTGAGGATCAATTAACTTAGGTTAGTGTTGAACCCTTGTGAAAAAACACTTATTGAGGTTTAGGGTGAGTCTTTGAGAAAAGACTTATAAAGGTTTGTGTTGAGTATAGAAAAACACATTGTAAATGGTTAGTGTTGAGCCTTAAAACACATTATAGAATTGAGTCTCAAAATCCTAACTTGGATAAGTTAGGTAGAGGAGTAAGATTTTTGGATAATTCGAACATCTATAAATTGCTTGTACCTTGTTCTTGTTCTTGTCACATTCTCTAATCTCTTTGTAATTTTCCCTCAATTTCTTAATTTTCTTCTTAATTATTCAAAATTCTTATTCACCCCTCTAGGTTTTTTTCAATTAATATCAAAGATTGAATTCTAGGACTTCATTGATAGAATTAAAAATCAGGAGTAAATTTCTAAATTTCCAATTTCTTAGACCATTCTTAAACATAAAATCATATATAGAATAATTTTGTCATTGAAATTTGATGTTATATTATTGCTTTTTCATAAAGTAAATATGATATTAGTTGCCAGTATTTTTTAGTGCAAAAAATATAAGATCCATGTAATTAAATTTCATAAAAAAATATAAAACTAATTTTGTTATAAGTCAAGACTACAAAGATCAAAATTGTAATTTTTTCCAAAAATTTATAAAATTGTTACCACATTTACTTGTTACTCTATTTTCGACTATCATAAAATTTAAGTCTCCATAATTTCTATTGTTATTTTCAAATAACATTATATACTTCTATTAATAAATTTTATTCTGCTAAACAAATTCAAGGATAGTCTCAAATTCAACAAATTAATTTGCAGATATTAAAAATAGAGTTATATTGCAAAAATTGTCAAGGAAAAGGATGAATTTAGAGATCTTGAAGCTTTGCCTCATCGTTTGCTCAACTCACTGGTCTGTTGATATGTCAATTCCCATCCTGAAAAGATCTTCTCGCAGAACCTTAGCATTTTTGAAATGCAGGCCAATAATACCAACTTCAGTTGCAGCCTCTACATTTCTCAACCTGTATTGATCACATGCTATAGATTAGTTGGTAAAGCTAGCAAATTATCTTACGTAATAAACCATGTCTGCTGGATGCTTATACAATGAGCTAAAGGCATTCATGTCCTCTGAAGAGGTCATTTGAATTGAAGGCATGCTCTCAAAGTTCACGCAGAATAAACAGAACTTGCCAGTATTGCTTTTGGCAGACTCAAATAAATTATTGCAATTGCTGTAAATGGTATAGAGGTAATGCTGTGATTGCACGAAAGCGAATTAAAATGAAAGATTGCCAGTCATCAGTAAAATTTCAACCTAAAACTCGAACAATATTCACCATATGTAGCACACATATTAAATATATTTCAAAAATGAGTTGTATGGTGAGAGTGTAGGTGGAGCTGGAAAATCCTGGATGAAATCATGAGATATTTTGTAACTATAAACCTGCTAATTTACTGGCTCAAACAAGTTACACTTTCATACCTCATTGGTTAGTTTATTATATTATCTTTAGATTCTCATTTACCTTAACAAGTTACCATTGCCATTTTGAGATAACTAATCTTGGCACTTATTGAACATTATTCAATTATCATCTTTAGCTTAGAATTGTCAATATAATCTTTTACATTAAAACAATAGTAAGTATAAGCATCATGACAACTTAAGAACAATGGACATATGACACTTGAGACACACATTGAAATAGACATAAATTCAAATCCTAGTTAAGGACATGGGAATGTTGACATAAATTACATTCTACATTCCAACTATCCAGTTAAAAAAACTTGTCAAGTTTTCACAGACAACAAGATTTGACTGGTAAATTATGGGCATGTAAAACCAAAATAAAATGAACCACACAACACAGGAAACATCATCAAGGTTTATGTGAAATACTAAAAAATTGAACTGACATTATAAAAGACGCATGTGAAGCATTTTAGTCAATTCCTATCATCTACATAATGGGGTTTGTCATTTATTGACAGATTATGAACATTGTTAACTGAATTCATAGATATGGATGCTTGTATTATGAGCTAAAAAAATATGTTATCATCTTTTCTATTAAGACAAATACAAATGACTAAAAAAGGAAATGCTTGCAACTTTCCCTTCTCAATGCAAGGATTATAAATTTGTTATTTGAACCCTTATACTTTGAGTTGCAGTTGGACAATGCCAAACATTGATGCTAATAGTTAAAGTTGCACCAGGTTTCACTCTCAAATAATTAATAATTCAACTATTTGACAGAGAAAAATACTTCATTGAGTTTTCACCCTACCTTTTAAACAAAACTAAAGAGATGAAATTACCACTTATTAAGCTTGCAAGTGACCACCAATCTTTGCCAAATTAGAGTTAGCAACAATTATTGTGATATTATTAACTTATGATTGAGCAAATCAATTCAGTCCATTGTCTCCACATCAGGCCCATAGAACCAAATACTAGCTTTAGTTTCATTGTTAAAATGGCCCCTAAAACCTTCCCCTGTTCCACAAGTAATTTGAATTGATATTATAATCTAAAAACCCAAAAAAAAAAAAATTTACAAGCCCTAATAAACAGGATTTCTCAGGGAGCACACAAGTTCGAAGATTGCTCTTAGCATGAGATATTTTAAACAGTTCACCAATAACTAGGAACTTTCATGATTTTGCAATATGTCAAATACTTTCTAGTCTAGTTTGGGGGGGGGAAAGAGTGCCTACTTGAATAGGATATTTACTTCTACTTAAAGGAAAGATGCTTATATATAATTTTACAGAAAAATTCTAAAGTCTAAACCATTTGTTATTAATTCAGTTAACCATTCCCGGGTCATTATGTAACTAACAAGGGAGCAGTAGTTGTCTTTACTTTTCACTTCAGCAGTTTGTGTTCATTTTCTTATTGTGGGGACATTTATTTTAGGGTAGTTACTAAAGCAGTTTCTGAATAAAGTTTCAATTTTAATCAACCATGCTGACTGAAGAACTTAAGCATAACTTCAAAGAAAGTATTCCAAGTACTTATTTCTTAAAACTCAGGAAATCACAGAGTTCTCTTTTATCAGCTCTAATTTTATAGAGAACGTTCTCTTCTCTCTTAATGAGCCCCTGTTAATATCTTGTAATATTCTGTGGAATCAAACCCATAAGTAGATCCCAAAGTCTGTAACACTGTTGTAGTAGGTTAATGACAAAAAACCTTAAAACATGAAAAAAATTTGCAATTATGGCTGCTTTTATGAGAAGGAGAAGGAGAAAGCAGACAGAAGAAGAAGAAAAGACACGCTGATCTATCTTCTATTTATGAGTTGCACCGGTCGCCCAGCCATGAGAACCCGTAAATTACATAGCAATTCAGTTTCAACAGCTATTACAAAAGGATAGGCCCATAAAAGAATAGATCCAGTCATAGCAGATCATATAAACTGCCAGTGTCTGCAATTTTATTTTTTCATCTTTTTCCTTGTGAATTGATGGGCCTAATCATGATTGCGACTCATATAACACAGACTAATTTTAGTCATCAGTAATTACAACTGTTAATCAACCAATAACTTGGTAATTTTGGTTATTAACACCTACTGAATTGATAAACACTTCCCTGGGCTTCTGCTACTCCAGTTATACTAAGTAATCTACATGGAGCCTTACTACTTAAATACGTGGACATTTATCATTCTTGACTTTAATTGGAGTATGAACTGAAGGCTTATAATCATGTAAAGTAAGGTATTCTTACAAGTTTTGATGTAACATGGAGTTGTAAACACACACATTCCATTCAGTAACTGGAGTGCCTACATAAAAATTTCCTTTAGGAATTCTAGGACAGTGAAAAGGAGTGAGGCTTCCTCTTTTCTTGTTCACTATTTTGTTGACATCTTTCATATAACCATTAATCTCAAGTACTTGCCAAACATAGTGGTTGTAGCATTAAGAAGAATATCCAGACATGAAATTGCAATTCCAATAATCATCTACAACATAAAATTGAGGCAAAAGAGGGGAAAAAAGAAAACCTGTCGTCAACAAAAATACAGCTTGTTGGATCAACTTTAAGATGTGTTAGCACTTCCAGATAGAAATCAGGGTCAGGCTTTCTCTTCCCTGGAACGAAATGTGGATCAATGTCTATGTTTTGATGGATGAATCATAAATAAAAATGTAAACATATAACAAATAAACCAAGGGAGAAGAAAACCTACATTGAGGTCATACCTCACAAAGGTGCATTCAGATTACCAATCTTCCAAAATAAACATTTATGTAACATTCAAGCATTAGATTAATGCACCCAAGATGTTCTTGCTCAAATGGGGTGTTCATGGCCTAACTCACATGGAGAGAGTCATACAATATAAGAGGGGCAGTCAACTTAGGCAAGTGTACTCCATCATGGACCCAATCTTACCAATTCCATAAGCAGTAGCCAGTAGAAGCATATGTGAATGCAAGACAATGTTTTATTGATAAAGCAATAGTAGGAGTTTAACAGTGTGCGATATTCTAACTAAATCAAACTGCATTCTTTAAGGATATCATGATGCTGATATATATTCACTATCAATTATGAACCATCAAAAAGAATAGTTTTGCAGATCATTAGTAGAAAATCAAAATTTTTCCTAAGCCACAATTCATGTGCAAACAGACATAGCAAGCAAACAAATGTCAAACCATTGTACATACCATATAGATATGAACAAAAAGTCCAGGATAAGTACGTTGAAATGCTTAACTTCTCCTCGATCATTGTATGCCTATGAAACACAATCTGAAAAGAATGATGAGCGATTTCACCACATAAACAATTACATGACAAATACATTTCTTCATACCAGATGGGATAATTTGTAAAAGCATGCATCTCATAGTTATTTTGTTTTAAATCATAAAGCAACCCTTCAACACCATCTATGTAAGAGTATCCTCTCCTCATACAATTTTTGAGCCCTGCAAGGACGAGCAATGAAGTATCTAATAGACATGAAAAAAAAAGCAGAGACATTAAAACACACAGCATACCACAGAAGCACTCATGTGAAATGTGTGAAATTACAAAGTAAAAATAAAAATAAACAAAGATATTGCACCACAATCTCCATTGTGTATTTCAACTTGAAATTTAATCTAATTTTGCATGCTAGTGGATGAGACAGACTGAAGGAGTCAAAGTAATTTATGTCCTGGCATGGAATTAACCAAAAGAGGCAGCCATGATACATTCTAAATGGAAAATAATAATGGAGCTTTGCTAAATTTATTCAGATGGAATAAAAAATGAGTAGCATTTAAACTTCAGAATGAACCCTTATAAGACATTCTTAATCTGTTGAATGCAGAATAAGTAAATGTAAACTGTAAATTGCATAGACCAAAGTTAACAGTCTTTTCCACAAATATCCAGCATACTATTGCAACTTCAACCACAGCAAGTGGTCAAGAAGCATGATGCATCATGAATCATAATTACTGTGTGAATGACAAAAAGGAAGTAGCCATTAAATTGGGACAACAAGCATAAACTAGGATTTGGTTCATTATCAGTGTGTTCCTAACAATAATGGGGAAGCAACCTTTTAAGTAACACTGGAGATTTTACAGGCATGTGAGATGGCTAGGAAAATCCTTAATAAAAATGGCACAATGCATGGAGCTTTTAAAAGCATGTGACCATGACTAACAAAATCCTAAATCAGTCGTGATGTAGTCCTAACCATGCCATATACAAAATTGAAATAGTACTATCCAGAATTGGATTGTGATATGAAGACCAAACAGCTAAAAAAAGTACTGGAGTATCTGCTAACTCTAAATATTTAGGCAAACTATCATAGCAACTTTGTGCTCAGTAAACTCAGATAAGTGGCAGAAAGGCTAACCAACACTAACAAGATAAAAAAAAAATGCAAAATCTCCTAAAGTCAAATCCTCAACCTTCCAAATCAAAAGGTCTTCCATCTTTGAAGAATTTTTTGGACAGCTCAATCTGAAGGAGAAAAAGAAAAAAGAACTTGCTCAAAAATTAACATGAATAAATAGAAAATGAACAATAGTATTCTAAAGCAAGTTCAAGGGATGCACATCAGCTTGCTTTTGGGAAAACACAAGAAAGAAAAAGTAACATAACATGTGATTCGTTTCTAGCAATCCTCTACCCTATTTGAAATTCTTTTATCCAAGCTACATCTGTCAAAATCATTGAAAATATTCTCTAGTCTCCAATGAGAGGCATTCTTTCATTATGGCTTTTGATGAAAACTACTTTTGTCCGTCCAAACCATTTCTATGCTCTCCATTCAACTTCCTATATTTTGGTATTCATTTAGTTCTCTTTCCCAAGAATGGATATACTCTCCTGTTAAAGCTTTACTCTCATTCATGTCATCATTTTGTGCAAGAAACCTACACCCTAGACAAACAATTACACAATGCTGAAGACTGCATGAAATTAAAGTATCACTGAATTGTAATATAGCCTGAAATTTAGAGAAACAAAAGCTATTAAATTTTTCCTTTCAATTTGGCATTTGCAGGGAGTGGATAAGTTTACAGATAAAGAGGATGGTGGATGTGTCAGTTAAGAAAGAAAGACAAAGGAGAGAAAAAAGTTAGTCGAAGTTGAGTAAGCACAATTTTATTTTCTGCATGAGAATGCTGACAATAAGTCCATATGAGCAATTTGCAAATTACTCGGTGGAATCACAATTAAAACATTCAATGCCATTGTTCATTTTTTAGGGGCTTAGTTACTAAAACATTTTGATTTTGAGCCCTTCATCAACTAAAACATTTAAAATGTTGATTAGAAATTTTAAAGTTAAAATTTTTTTTAGAACTATAGTGATTTATTTTCACAATTTCTGCAATAATTACTGCCTTCTATCGTTATCAATTCATTAAGCTACTCAAAAGCAGCTCTAGAACAAAACATCCAAGTTTTGCTACATCAATACCTCAATACTGTTAGCAAGCTCTAATCAACCACATACGTATAATGCAGCCATAAAAATAATTTAATAAGAATAGTCCAATGCATGACATTAGTGTAGCAGTGAGGAGTAATACCTCATCAATAATCCCCTTTTCAAACTCTATCCAGGCGGTTGGGTCTTTGCACTCTATTAGTTCCTCAAAAGACATTCTGAGGATAAAAACCTCATTTCATTATTAAAAAATTAAAAGCACAATCAATCAGCCATCCAGCATCCATGTTCATAAAAATGAAAAGCACAATCAATCAGCCATCCAGCATCCATGTTCATAAAAATTAAAAGCAAAATCAATCAGCCATCCAGTATGACCAATTTTGCAATAACTGCTATCATTACATCACCAAAATTCCACTTTCTTTATATATATATATATATAAAAGAGTTCAATTATCCATTTCTTATATCCATATTACATTGTGAGGTATCAAATTTAAAAAGCAAAAAATGAAGTGATGAGATGTAAGTGATTGAGAAAGAAGATACCCAAAGAAGGAAGGAACGTCGTGGTAAAAAGGGTCGCGGACTATGGTGTCCATTATATCAAAAAGGAGGATGGGGAGCTTTCTACCCACATTCTTATTCATATTAGAAGAGGTGAAGGAGGCATTGGAAGGAGGAGCAGTAGTAGTAGTCTTGTTTGGGGAAGTGGGATTCATTGCCATTTTTGTGGAGAGAGTCGATGACAAAGGGATTGCAGTCGCTGCTCTTAGCACCAGTGCCATTCTCTGTCCAAAAACTGTGTCTCACCATTTGTCGCATTGGAGTAGGGTGTGTGTAAGCTTCCGAGATGACCGAACCGATTCAGTTTGGTTTGGTTTGGTTTATTTTTTTTGGGATAATTATATAAAAAACTACAACCTTTTATAGCCTTATTAAATTAAATTATAATCAATTTTTTTTTTACAAAAGTAACCACCAATTATAAAATTTTACAAATAATACCATATGTCTGCTTTAGTTAACAGAAAGATGATGTGGCAGTCACTTTTTGATATGCCTCAATTTTTAATGTTTGGACAACCTAAGAACACTTAGGGTTTAGAGTTTTGTGATTTTTCAGTCAGCACAAATTGTTTGGACAGCCTAACAGTTTAAAATTTTGTTTTAAAATAATTGAAAAAAATTAGTGAATTGTCCAGTCATCAATCCAATAAGCAATTGTGGACTTCACTCAACTGAGGCAGACCAAAAAGTGACTGTTCGCTAACTAAAACTGACGGATGATATTATTTGCAAGATTTTTATAGTTGGTGGTTTCTTTTGTAAGAAAAAATTGGTTAGGGTTTAATTTGAAAAGGCTATAAAAAGTTGGAATTTTTTGTATAATTTTCCCTTTTTTTTATTATTTTTAAATTTTCAGTGTCGAATTAAACTGAAATTTGGTTCAGTTTGGTTTGATTTTATATCTAAAAATTTGGTTACCAAATTAACTGAACTAATCAAAATTTTATTTTTTATTTTTATATTTTTTAAAATAGTAGTGGCGGGTTCAGTGCGTATTCAAGTATTTGGCGATAACGGCACTGTGCGGGTTCGAAACCCACTAGAAAATATAATCCGGGCTATAAATCTTAGATTGGAGATGGAGTCACCATCCGAATGAAATTTGGAACACACTAGACAACAATTGGATCATACGGAATCAAAGATTGAGTCCAGAAACTGAGTATGAGCTTTTTGAATGCCCACCTGACCTTGCAAATGGTCCCCATTTGTATTTCGTGTTTTATTATTTTTAATTATTTTAATCATTTTTGTATTTATATGCGAAAAGTGCATTTGCCTCTAAAAAATTTCCAAGTTTACAATTAAGTCCAAAATTTGTTAATTAATCAATTTCATGCAATTATATCATATCCACCACATTACACATTCACCATATCATGACCATTCACTCATTCATCTACAAATAACAGTAAATGAAGAGCCATAGAGGGGGAGGGGGGGTGAATAGGGTTAATTTGAGTTATTGAGAGTTTAAGAGAAGATTAAGAAAATGATAAGCACAAGGGTAGAAGAACAAAGACAACAATCTCACAAATGTATAATGATTTAAGGAGTTCGGATTTTCAAACAATCCTACGTCTCCACCTAATTTATCCCAAGTTAGGATTTTGAATCACCACACCAATCTATTAATTAGATTGAGTACAACACAAATGAGTTTTGAGGCTCAACTCAAATTTTTACAACAACAAGAGTTTTTCTTGGTTCAACTCAAACCACAATCACAATTCAAAGTGTTTTGATGGTTAACACTTGAACCAATTATAAGATAGATACCTCACTTCCCTTAATCTTAACCCAAGAATTAATAAGAAGAGAGAATCTAACTTAACACAACCCACACTCAAGAAACTTATATTAAAATAATTAATTTTATGAGCTTTGAACAAATGCTAAGGAAAATTGAATGCTTCACCAACTCTTGTAACCTTTTTAAATGAAGTTGGAAGGCTTGTATTTATAATGTGCATCAAGAACTAGCTGTTAGAAAGCACCACATTTGCCCAAATTAACTTCAATCTTCATTAAATGAAAATTTCAGCTTTTTACAGGAAAAATGCTCCTCACGATAGTGACTCACCCTTTACGATCATGAGGGTTGAAAATATAGCAGTTGGAAGATCAAAGTAGTCGTTGGAAGTGCCCTCACTCACGATCGTGAGCACCTTGTCACAATCGTGAGCGGCGGATCATGACCAGTGCAGGATTTTGCTTTACTGATATTCATTTGTGAAATTGAGCTCCAGCTTCTCCTCACGATTGTGACCATCATTGCTCATGATTGTGACCCCTTTAAACACTAGAAAAACTTTAATTTTTAGCCTCCAAATTTATCCATATGCACTAGGATTCAATTAATTAAATCTTGAAGGGTTTAGAAGACTTAAATGAGCTTCAAACAACTATGCACACTTAGCTTAATCAAGAGCAAAACCTTTATAATAGACACACTTAGAAAAGAGCGTTAGTAAATTAAGATTGTTTGTTAAAGTCAAAACAAGGTAGATTAGATTAGGGATCATGCAAATGTCCAACAATCTTCCCCTTTTTGACTTTGACAACCAATTTTGAATGAGAGGAAATAAAGTGTATAAGTATGTGCTTTGAGCATAACATACTCCCCTTTAATCATGTGTAAGGTTTTTGATTAGCTCCTTCTCAATACATGATAAGGTGTGGCTCATATACCAAGCACAACACAAATATACTAACATGTATCATAAGGCAATTGTATCATATACCAAAAATAAATAGAAAATATACCAATTGTAAATAAAATTGGTATAATCATGTGCACTTGCATTCATTCAAAATAATGTATACTTTATATTATCCATTCA
>CATIWO010079132.1:0-18449 GCA_949673435.1 Macaranga tanarius | reverse complement strand
AACAGAGTCTGAAAATTGAAAAACAAAACAAAAAATGATATATAAATCACAGTGCCATTGATTAGGTAGAAAAGGTCATAACCAGCCAAAGGAACAAGCAAAATTTTCAACGCTAAACTAATACCAAAGGGTAGATTATATAAATAGTCACCAAACTTTGTATTCTGTTAAAATTTGATTCCTAAGGGAAATACCTTAATATTTTCTGGTTAAATTTGATGATATGGCAATCAGAATGGGCATGTCATATATCGTGTTTTCATCACGCCAAAAATTATAAAAAAGAAAAATAAAAAAGTCTGCAATGCATGTAGTTTAAAGTTTACCTATATCAAGATGACCATAAAGTAACATCATTGGCAGTTATTTTCTTCAACTGACTCGCACTGCCGCTCCCATGAATTCAAGAGTTAATCATCTGAAATCACTAGGTACTGAATAGGCGAGCAACTATAGTATAGAACAACAAACTGTTATGCTCAGTATTCACCAAACACAACCCATAAAACTAAGATCAAGAATTGCAGAAATAGAGAATTTAAGAGAAAGAAGAAAAGAAACAGTAAAGAGAAAAGCTGTTTGGAAGCAAAGAAAAGATAGAGAAAAGGAAGAAAATAAGAGAAGAAAAGCAAGTGAATTAATTGGACCCGAATATTTCTTCCTTTTTTAATAGTTTTACACAGTTATATTGTGCACTATTCACTAACAACACCCAATCAGCATTTGCCAACTCAGCAGTTGGTTACAAAACAAAACTAACAAATTCATAATGTAACTTCAGTTGACAGTAGCTTCAGTTGACAGTCGGTACATCATGAAGTCTGAATTTCAACACTAGTATCAGAGCCTATAGTGTCCTAACAAGCCGGAAGACCCTGGAGAGGCCCGTGGATGTTTAAGGCCCAAAAAGAGGCCTATGTAAAGGTCCAAGTGAACAAGCCACTTGGAGAGTTTGGGCTGGATGAAAAATGCCAGACCTTAAAAGAGGCCCATGGACAATTTGTAGACTGAAGAGACTACAAATATGAAGGTCCAACCCAATAAAGTTTGAAGTGTCACGACCTAAAAGGCACTTGACCGGCACGTGAGATATGGAAGATTAAACCTCCACATCCAACGTAAGCCTGATAACAATAATTACATTCACCAGTGCACAACAATAAATTTATAAGATGCAAATATAATAAATCATATTAACTATATAATCATCATTCATAAATGATAACATAAATTCAACATTCAATGTAAATATATATAACATTTAAATTGACCCTATGTTACTGCGGAAATCTAGATTAGTTACAAGTCCGAAATTTAAATAAAATTACATTGACTGCCTGAGGAGAAGAAAATGGGCAGTCCTAATGATCAAGGCTGAGAAGGAGGTTGCTGACCTGAAAAATAATTGAAGGGAGTCAGACCTCACTGAGTAAGTTAATTATCAATCATAAGTTATCAATAGGAAATATTTAACATAATAAAATATTTGCAAGGTATATACATTTATATAGTGCAATATTCTACATAATGCAAATCAAATATAACAATTAATAATTTTGGAGAAGAATAACTATAAAACCATAATATATTAGTAATATTATATAATAATAATGATATCTATTCTACACCTCAACGGTTGCGGGGAATAGCTCACCAACCGACCAGCCTGTCCCTAATAACATCCTAAGCCATAAAACTTTCTTAATCCAAAATGACTGCGGGAAATAACTCACCAACAAACCGGTTATGACCATGGGGAATAACTCACCAACAGCCCGGTTATTACTTAATCAATCAAATCACATATCCATAAACAGGTCCATGACTGCGGGGAATATCTCACTATCAGTCCAGTCATGACCACAAATCTCATAATCATATCATAAAACATATATCAATATATATATATATATATATATATGTAGGTTCTATAGCATCCATCTCCACACAAGTATAATAACACATAAAATTCATATAAGTGAATAATAATAATCATAACATTCATAATAATAATGATAATAACAACAACAATGCTTAATGCCTTCATGAATTATGCTTATTTGTATAATATTTATTTATACTATTGACAACAGATGAGTGATATTAACTTACCTGACTGACGTGCAGTCCTAACTAGGTCTCTAGACAATGGCCTTGCTCCGGAAGAATCTATAATTAAAATTAATAAAATAATATCATAACTTATTTCCTAACGTCTAGAATTTTAGAAAAGACTCAAATCACCTATAAAGCTAAAGGCACAATTTACGAGGAATCTACCGAAAATTCGACAGAATCTCCCCTAAAATATGGACATCTCCCTATAAAAGTAGGGACAATTCTGTAATAAAATAATTGCACTTCTAAATACAAACACAACTTAAGCTCAGTTATCAACCAAACTACAAGTATTTTAACTGAGCCTCACAAACACAATTCACCAAATAAATATTTCATTCAACGCAATTATCAAACCAAATATTCAATTCATCACCATTGATTAACAATAAAATTATTAAACTCAGAATTTCAGTTAGACAACAAAAATTCCAACACCGATATAACTCGGCATAAACCTTAAGAGATTTTTAATTAAAAATCCGTAAGGAATCATACCTAACTCCAGTTACAAAGATTGATCTTCATAATTAATACTACCTATTAAAAATAAAATTATAATTTTCTGGGCTGGTCACTATTCTCGCCGCCGGAGAGTGGGACCCGCCGGATTATTTTCACCGGAATCATTATCAACATGATCCGAATATACCAACATGCTCAAAATATTATGGAGAAGCCAAATATAAGCTCAAATACAAAATCTAACGGTTGAATTTTTAGATCGGGCTAGAAATAGAAATTTACAGTTAAAAATTTTGATAAATTCAAAACGACAACACCCGGATGCATAGCTGGTATCTATCGACTCCTAGAGATGAGAGGAACTCGCTGGTGGTGGTGGTTGTCATCGACAGTCGCCAGAAAAAGAGATCTGCCACCGGAAGTAAGCTGCTGAAACTTCAAAGGCTTGCTGCCAAAGATCTAGGCCTCTCCAAGCAAATCTGAAACTACTAGCATAAAGAGAATGTTGAGAAGTGTCTGTGATTCAAATTTTATGTCGATCGGAGGTCGTTTGGTTAATGAACGGAGAAGGAAACAGTGACAGGTGCTACAGTGACAAAGTTAGAAGAGTGCAGGGACTTAACCGAAATTATGTTGTTTGTCCTTAAATAGACAGCGAGACGGTAAATTATCACTTGGATACCCGCATTTTCTGCCAAAATTCACTTCAGTTCTCCCTCTTAAATTCTTACAAAAAGATCCCAACAATTAAATGGCTTAACTCTAAAATCATATATAATTGTTGGCATTTTAATGAGTTATTGTGTCATATAACAGATAGCCATAATTTATACTGAAACCCGACATTGAGTTAAAGGCGAGTCAGATAGTTGCATTAATCCAAATTTGGGTATATTTATATATATTAAATAATAATACTAAGAAAAATATAGGGTGTTACATGAAGCTTGAGGCTGATTGAAGACTGAAAGAACCTGAGAGGCAAAAGAAGGCTGGTTTGGTCCAGTCCATGTTAAAACAAGTGACAATTGGTCCAAAGAGGATGAAGCCCAGTTGCATTTGAGGGGGAGTGTTGGAGAATTGGTATAAATAAAAATCCCACATTGGAAAAAGAACAAGCAAATAAGAGGCTTATAATTGAAAGAGAAACCAAACTAAAATGGCTTAGGTCATTTTGGTGAAATGTGGATCCATTGTCAAGCCCATTGCTATATTCTGGAGGCCTAATTGGTGCAAGGCCCAACACTCAAGCCCATTTATGAAGCTCAAGCATGTTGAAGTTCATGGAGCCTGAATTCTCAATTCTCAACACTGGTATCAGAGAACATTGTGCTGAATGTGAATGATTTCAATAATTGGCGCAAGACCCAATAGTCAAGCCCATTTTTAAAGCTCAAGTATGTTGGAGTCCATGGAGCCCGAATTCTCAACACTGGTATCAAAGCACCTTGTGCTGAATGTGAATGATTTCAGCATTCAGCATGAGGTTACAGATATTTTATTTCTTTTATACTTATATAGCATGGAGATTGCTTAGTGAGCTCTAAGTAATTATGCTTAGTCATAATGCTTTGTTGGAGCTAATGAGATTTGTGCTGAATTTGAATGATTTCAGGATGGGGCTGTAGATGTTTTATTTATTTTATACTCATGGAGATTGCTTAGTGTGCTCTAAATATTATGCTTAGTCATGATGCTTTGTTTTAAGCATGCATATATTGGCTTTCTTAAGAGCCAATGCATGTTTTTTGGCTAAATTACTTTTTCAGCTAATGATTTTTTTTTAGTTGCTTGTATTAGTTGCTGAAATGTTGTTAATCATTAGCTTGACTTGTATAAATAGATAATTGTATTAATGAAATACATGAGATAGAAAGGAGATGTTATAGTGTTGAAGGGATACTTGTTGCTCTCTCTCCTAGAGCTGGTCTCTCTCTCTATTTTCTGCATTTTGCTTATAGTGGTATCAGAGCACCTTGTATCCTACGAGCTGTGAGGTTGAGTGACTTGAGAGTAGTCATAAAGAAGAATAAGAAGAAAAAAGTCTTATGATGATTGTTGTACTTTGTTTACTTGTTCTTTTCTCTCAAATGTCATTTTTTCTTGTTTTAAATTAAGTATCTTATGCTCTTATATTTTTTTTACATAAAATTTAGAGCTGATTTGAGAGAAAACAAATGTTTTTGCTCTCGTAAATTTCGACTTTTAGATTGTAGATTTCTTAGAGCTGTTTGTGAGACAATGTCTCTTTTTTTAATGTTGTTTTCACTCATGAGAGCTTCTTTACTCTTGAATGAAGGGACCGACAAGTCCTTAAATTGACCTATTATTATTGAAAGGACCTAGGTATGTCCTTAAACTACTAAAAATTCTAGCAGCCTAGAAGAAAAGAAGGTTTCAAGATAAAAGCTTGGAAGGTCTGAAGAAATTTCTTGAAGGAGAAGCTTTTAAATGACATGTTTGTACAAGCTCATATCTCGAACAAGAATCTCATTAAGGAGGAGTGTTGGAGTTAATGAGATTTGTGCTGAATGTGAATGATTTCAGCATGGGGTTGCATATATTTTATTTGTTTTGTACTTATATGGCATGGAGATTGCTTAGTGTGCTCTAAGTAATTATGCTTTGTTTTAAGCATGCATAAATTCCCTCTTTTATGAGCCAATGCATGTTGCTTGGCTAAATTACTTTTTTAGCTAGTGACTTGTTTTATAGTTGCTTGTATTAGTTGTTGAAATGTTGTTAATGACCTTGACTTGTATAAATATATAATTATGTCAATGAAATACATGAGGTAAAGAGAAGATGTTTTAGTATTGAAGGAACATTTATTGCTCTCTCTTACAGAGCTGGTTTGTCTCTCTTATTGCCTCCATATTTTCTTATAGGTGTGGGTTGCAAATAAGGGCAATCCAATCCATGATTCATCAAGAATTCTCTCAGTTAGTTCAGATGGGAACATTGTTCTCTACACTGGCCATGATAAACAATTTCCTATATGGTCAATAAATGTTTCACTGCACGAAACAAGTGCATATGTAGCTTTTCTATTAAATTCAGGCAATCTGTTGTTAATTTTGAAATAGAAAAGAAAAAAAAGTTGGTGTAGTAAAGCAAATGAAAATTGAGAGTAGAGTAATTTGAAAAACAAAGGAACTTGATTACACGCAACATAGAAGACATTATAATTTATAACTAAAATAACAACTACCTACTAAGATCATGGTCCTAGAATGATGCCATGATAACAAACATGAATAATAAAAGCAATAATAAACACCTAAAAAACATAAACAATTTAAAACATTCAATAAAGCAACTTATGACTCAGTAGTCCTAAACATATTATCTAACACTCCTCCTTACTTTAGGAGCTTCAAACACCAAGTTTTGTCCTCATAAATTCAAACTTGCTAATCGAGCAGCTTGGTGAAAATATCAGCAACCTGATCTTCTATTTTGCAGTAGATAAGAGTAACAGTGCCATCTTTTTGTACCTCCCTTAAGAAGAATAACTTAATATTAAAGTGCTTTAGTTTTCTCATGAAACACATGATTTTAAGAGATGGCAATAGTAGTTTGGTTGTCAACATAAATCTCCGTGCTTTAATTTTACTCCAAGCTGAGATCAATTAAAATCTTTTTTAGCCACAAAGCTTGATTAACTGCCGCTACTGCAGCAATAAACTCTGCTTCAGCAGTGAATTGAGCTATAATTTCCTATTTTTTTGAGCTTCATAAGAAAATAACATAACCAAGTGTGAAATAATAGCTTAAAGTGCTCTTCATATTATCAATAGAACCTCCCGAATTGCTGTCTGAGAAACCAACCAGCTTGAACTTTTTGCTCCTTATGAATTTAATTCCAAAATCATATGAACCTTTCACATATCTAAGCCCCCTCTTTGCAGCCTTAAGATACCCTTCACTTGTACAATGCATAAACCGTGATAAAATGCTTACAACATTCAAAATGTCTAGTCGAGTTGCTGTGAGATACATCAAGCAACTAATCAGACTTCTGAAATATGCCTGATCAATCTTATCTGTTTCATCTTCTTTACAAAGCTTTTTCTTTGAGTTCATTGGATTGCCCAGCTCTTCTTATTCTTCAAGTTCCTTGGCATATTTCTTTTGCCAGATGAAGACTTCATACTCATGCTGCTTGATTTCCATTCCAAGAAAGAAGGCCATCAATTCGAGATCTGTCATCTTAAAAATCTCCATCATCTCTTGCTTAAATTTCTCCATAATACTTATATTATTTCCTATCATAAGCAAATTATCCACATATAGTGAGATGATAAGAATATTAGCTCCATCATGCTTGACATATAATGTAGATTCAAATAAGCTTTAGCAAATCCCAAATTCTATAGACATTTATCAATCCTGCTATACCAAGCTCGTGGAGCTTGCTTCAATCCGTAAAGCGCCTTTTTCAGAAGATAGACCTTATCTTTTTCTCCTTCCTTCACATAGCCTTCTGGTTGCTATGCATAAATCTCCTCCTGCAAAAAACCATTTAAGAATGTTCATTTGAAATCTAATTAGTACACCTTCCAATGCTTCTGTGGTGGACAGCTAGTAAGAGTCTAATGGTATCGAGTCTAGCAACTTGTGCGAAGTTTTCTGAGTAGTCCACACTGAGTACTTGAACATATCCTTTAACAACGAGCCTTGCTTTACACTTATTGATAGAGCCATTAACATTAAGCTTGGTTCTATACACCCACTTGACTCATAATTATCTTTCTATTTTGGGGTCAATCAACCAGCTCCCATATTTTATTCCTTTCAATTATGAACAACTCCTCCTCCATTGCAACGACCCAATTTTGATTAATCTTGGCTTCTTTATAATATGTAGGTTCACACACAGTAATATTGCATCTTTGGTAAACATCAAAAAGTGGTCTTGTACCTCTAATTGGATTGTCATCCACCATTTCATTCTCCCAATCTCCAATGCTTTGTTCTGCTGTGTCCAAGTCAAGAAGCTTGAGATTTGGCTCTTTTAATGTTATAGCCAACTTCTTTTCATCATCCCAATTCCACTCTTCATCTTCCATAAAGTGCACATCCCTGCTTATAATGATTTTTCTAGTTTGTGGCTGGAAAACTTTGTACGCTTTTGTAACTGAGCTGTAGCCAATAAAGTTGCCTAGAAGTGCTATGTTATTTCACTTATCTCTGTTGATCTGTAGAACATGAGTGAAGAACAAACATCCAAATATTTTAAGAAAATTCAAAGATGGTTTATAACCATACCATGCCTCAAAGTGTGTTGGATCCTTCACTGCTCTTGTGGGAAGCCTATTTTATAAAAGACAGCGATATTTGCTGCTTTAGCCCAAAATTGCTTTGGCAGATTCTTCTCATATAGCATACATCGTGCCATCTCAAATATGAATTTATTCCATCTCTCACTTATTCCATTTTGTTGTGGAGTATACGGAGCAGGTAATTGATGTTGGATGCCAGCCTCCTCATAAAAATGATTGAATGCTTCAGAGGTATACTCCTTGCCATTGTCTGATCTAAGAGTTTGAATTCTACAACCACTCTCATTCTCAACTATAGCTCTAAAGTCCTAGAAGACTCGAGCCACCTCTAACTTGTGCTTCAAAAAGAAAATCCAATATATGTGGGTGAAATCATAAAAAAAAAGCAGTATAATAAAGACTACCTTTCAGAGAAGGCGTCCTTTGTGGGCCTACAATATCAATGTGAATTAGTTGTAGCTTAGTTGAGTCTCTCCATGTTGCCTTAGGAAATGGTTTCCTGCTTTGCTTTTCTAAATTGACATGCTTTGCAATTTGGAGCATGATCATCAAGTTCTGGAAAATCATTTACCTTCTCCTTGGATTTCAATTGCAGCAGCCCCTGATGATGATAGTGCCTAAGCCTCTTGTGCCATACTTCAGTGATATTTTCTGTGATTGGGAAAGCAATTTGCTCCTCCTCCAATGGATTTAGAGTAATGCTTTTCCTTTTCATTTTTACTTTGAAAATATCTTGACCACCTGCGTCTTTAATTAAGCAACTTATATCTTCAAAGACAATTTTAAAGCCCTTTTCAATTAGTTGTCCAATACTTAACAAGTTGTAATCAATTTCAGGGACATATAACACATCAGAAATTAACTTTGTACTTGTATAGGTTGAGATTACAACCGTTTCTTTTCCTTTCACGGTTATGTACTTACCATTTTCAACTCGGACCTTTGATGAGTTTGTGCTGCTTAGCTCCCTGAATAGATCCTTATCATATGTCATTTGGTTGGTACAACTACTGTCAATAAGCCAACTCTCACCTGCTTCGATGCTAGAGAAACATGTAGCAATGAATAGTTGATCCTCCTCCTCTTGATCAGCAGTCTTTGTCGCTTCACCTTGTTGCTGATTTTTATTTTTACAGAGAAAAACTTCATGCCCCATCTGATTGCATATAGTGCACTTAGCATCAGGTCTTCTCCAGTATTTAAATGGAGGATGACACCCTTCTTTCTGCAGTGTTGGCAAGGTGGATAGGCTTTCTTCTAGTTTTCATTCTTCCTTTTTGCATTTGTTGATTCTGTACTTGCCCCATTTCCTTCAGAATCCTTCTTTTCTTCCTTTTATTTTTGGCTATGTTTTGTTGTTTGGCTGCCAAAGCTCCTTCAGTTACTACATCCTCCCTCATCAATCTTCTTTGTTTTTGTGCTTGCAAAGCGTTAAGTAATTCTGCCAAAGAAATTTTTGACAAATCCTTGGTATTCTCCAAGGCAGTGATGGTTGCTTCATATCTTTTAGGTACTGTAACAAGAATTTTTTCTCCAATTCTTGAGTCAGTAAATTCAGATCCAAGAAGTCTCACTTTATTAGCGATGCTAAGCAGCTTGATGGAGTAATCCTTGATTGTCTCAGAGTCCTTCATTCTTCGAAGTTCAAATTCTCTGATCAGGTTTAAGACTTGCATCCCTTTAATTCTTTCATCTCCTTCATATTTGATCTTAAGATAATCCCATATCTCTTTTGCTGACTTCAGAGACATGATGTGAGTGAAGATGGTGGAAAAAACTGTAGCAAACAAGCATGCCTTTTCCTTTGATTTCTTTACCTTCTTTTCTTTGTGCGCTTTTATTTGTGCCATGGTGGGGTTGTTTGGAAGTGTAGGAATTTCATAGTCTTCTTCCACTGCTTCCTAGAGATCCAAAGCTTCCAAATATGTCTCCATACATACTGCCCAAAGCTGGTAGTTGTCTCCATTGAACACAGTCGGAGCAATTGCAGAGAGATTGGCTTCAGCTTCCAAGAGGCGTCAAATTCACACAGGTCCTTCAAGAAGAGAGCTCTGATACCAGATGTTGTTAATTTTGAATCAAAAAAGAAAAACAAAGTTGCTGTAGTAAAGCAAATGAAAATTGAGAGCGAGTAATTTGAAAAAAACAAAGGAACTTGATTACGCTCAACATCATAAGACATTACAATTTATAGCTAAAATAACAACTACCTACTAGGATCATGGTCCTAGAATCATGCCATGATAACAAACATGAATAATAAAAGCAATAACAAACACCTAAAAAACAGGAACACTTTGAAACATTCAACAAAGCAACTTATGACTCAATAGTCCTAAACACATTATCTATCACAATCTCGTCCTGGTCCACAATGAAACTAGAAGAGTTCTCTAGCAAAGCTTTGATCATCCTACAGATACTTTGCTTCCAGATATGAAAATTGGGTTAGACAGGAAAAAAAGCCTGAACTGGTTCTTAACTTCGTGGAGATCAGTGAATGACCCTGGAATGGGGAATTATTATTCTTTCAAGCTCAATTTCTTGTACAAAGGAGGTCTAATCCCGTATTGGCGAAGCAGTACGTGGTCATGGAATAGTGCTCTGCTAAAATCAATTCTTGATTATTTATATAAATACAGTTCGGTCAACACTGAAGATGAGGTTTATTACACTGACATAGTTGATGACAAGTTTGTTTTCACAAGAGGTGTTATTGACAGCTCTGGATTGTTTCAGCGGCTCATTTGGGACAAATAGTTATGGCGGATGGAAGCAACCTTGGTCTGTGTCTAAGGAAATGTATGGACATTGTAGTGCATATGCCGTATTCAGTGCAAACAATGTTGTCACATTTGAGTGCTCATGCTTGCCTTGTTACAAACCATTTAATAGATTTTATTTGGACTAATACCTTTTAAATCATTTGGTTGTTTTTGTTTAAATAATATTTTAAATTTGAGTTGTGTGTATTAAATTAGTTGTTAAAAAGCCTATACTATTTTTGTAGTTTTATCTAAATCAAACTGGTAATTTAGATTAAAAAATTAATTTAAAATTTAATCAATAATTTAAACATAAAAAAATTTATTTTGAAAATTTAAGCGGTCAATATAATAGTCTATACTTCGTAAGGAGAAATGTGGAAAACAAGTAATTGTATGCTATTCTAGGAAGGGGACTTGCAAAGAACTTCAGTAGAAAATGTATGGGGGAAAATGTTGCTCTCGTTGTCTCAGTGAAGACAATTGCCAGGAACACTGGGAATGAATTTTTAAGGCTTGTTAGCATATCTTTTCATTTGTTCAAGCCTTTTTTTTTTTTTTTTAATTAACTAAATTAAAGTGCTCGACAATGGCATCTTTGACTGCAAAGACCTGAGGAGCAATAATTCATCTGCCCCCACATGTCTATATAAAATCTGCTTCCACTTGATGTGGCCAAATTTATGAAGCATAAAACTCAAATTAACTTCATGTTTTAGCATTTTTTTTATTCTACTGAAAAGAAAGAAAAATTTAGACAAATTAATAGACAAAAAAGTAATGTAAAAAAAGCAATATAATTTCACACAATTATTCATCAATCTTTTTTTAATTAGTGTCAATTATGAAATGTGGATTCCTCGAGTTCAGTGAGTTTTGATCAGTGATAATTAAGGTAAAAAAATTCATAATTTTAGGCAAATGTAATAAAAGAGAAGCTTATTATAGTAGACTATAGTAATTCATTGACTAAGACAGAAACCGCCTTGGACCAAAATGATTTACTTTGAAACCGAATGTGGAATTCCAATTTCTTCACGATTTAGTTTGAACCGTCTTTTCTCGTATGCATGCATGTGATAGTACAGAGAATGAAGTGCGATGAAACTTCATATAGAATACGTCTTTTCTCGTATGCATGCATGTGATAGTACAGAGAATGAAGTGCGATGAAACTTCATATAGAAATAAAAAGCTAGTCAATGCAATCAAAATATGTTGGTATAAGTGGAAGAAAGATTAAATTTTTTAAAATAAAGTTTCGAGTTCCAATTTTATATATGAAAAAAAAAAAAAGGTGCTGAAAGAGCTTTTACTCTTCTTGTGGGTTCACTCAACTCAACTCCGAATTAGTTAGAGTCTTTGTAACCACCAGATATCAGAGACATCAGATGAAAAAAGAAAAGGTCAATGCATGTTCCTTAAAGTTTTAATAATGCCTAAAATTCTACCTACACTTCTTGGTTGGAATCGTATAAAATGTAAATTCCCTTAAATAAGGTTTTAAATTCAAATTTTGTATATGAAAAAAAATAAAGATATTAAAAGAGTTTTACTCTATGAGTTCATTTGACTTGAAGTCCAAAATAATTAAAGTTTTTATTACTATCAATATCAAAGGCATCAAATAAAAAAATTATGCCTAAAATTCTTGCCTACACAAATAGGCTCTTAGATTTTTTGTTTATAGACAAAAGCATTGTTTAATAAACTGAATGTATTACATTTCATATAAATATTTTTAGACTAATTAACTAATGCATCAATAAAATTATATTTAAAGCTAAATTTTAATTAAAAAATGAGAAATTGCTCTTTTATTCTCATCAAAATCCAAATAAAAAAAAAATAGTATACATTTCAAAAAAAAATGTAAAAGAACTCCACGAGGGCTCTTTCGCAGGTCTCCATGTCTTGAATTTATTCCAATAGTTTGGCCAATTACACAAAGAATTGGTGACATAACATGTGCTGAATCCAAAAATACAAAAGTGCTCAACGGTCATCGAGGATATAACTCTGTCATTGAAGCCTCGTTTAATGACACTGGAAGAGTTTCAGAGTTGGACTGTGAGGACTCGGTGACCGTTGAAAATGAGATACGTGAATCAATGCTGCTATGCATGTAAAATGCTGGTTGTGATGGTATCGGGAGGGTAATAGAATAGCTATTTAGCATGAGAACCACCGATGCCATTGTAGGCCTATCAGCCACATTTTCTTGAACACAAAGTAATCCAATGTGGATGCATCTCATCATTTCATTTCTTGAACCATTTGTCAAAGTGGGGTCAATAACATTTTCGTATGTGCCTTCTCTCCAATTTCTCCACGCCTGCAATATTCATCAACGTGAACTAATAGACAAGCATGAAAGTCCAAATTAATCTATGTACAAATTGGTTTATACTTACGTAGCTCAAAAGATACTCCTCGTTCTCCCCATTGTGGAAGCCACTACTCTTCTTGCCGCTTACAATCTCTAAAAGCAGCACACCAAAGCTAAACACATCTGATTTAACTGAGAACTGCCCATGCATTGCATATTCTGGAGCCATATAGCCACTGCAGTCACATTTATTATGTGATATCTCAATTTAACAGATTCAGTTTCAGCATATATTATTATGTTGAATTGATTATTTATAAATGATCACTGCGTTCTAATACTTACTAGGTCCCTACAATTCTGTTTGTATTCACTTGAGTTTGATCCACTACAACTAGTCTGGCCATGCCAAAATCTGAAATTTTTGGGTTCATTTCTTCATCCAACAAAATATTACTAGCTTTTAGGTCACGATGTATGATTTTTAATCGAGAATCCTCATGGAGATAAAGAAGTCCTCTAGCAATGCCGCCAATAATGTTGTAGCGCCTGTCCCAATTTAGATGTGCTCTCTTGATTGAATCTGCACGTCAATAATATAAGCTTGCTTTAGAATTTTCCCATAGCAGCCAACAGCTGACAGAAATTGTTCTCGCTTAAGCGATGTATTGAATTTAAACCGTAGTATAAAAAGTCGTATTAAATTAGTTGTTGGGATACTTCTGCTGCCTTTATGGTTATACAGAATCAAACTAGATTAATCTAAATAATTGTGGTTTAGGTGAAAAAAAAAATTCCCCCATATATAACAACAATATTGGAATTTACAGCGAACTCAAAATAGATTTGTGGGCTTACCAAATATAAACTGATCAAGGCTAGCATTAGGCACAAACTCATAGATAAGAAGCCTTTCACTTCCTTCCAAGCAGAAACCAAGCAGCCTAACTAAATTGCGGTGTTGAAGCTTGGCCACCAGCAAGACTTCATTTTTAAATTCTACATCACCTTGTCCTGAATCCGCAGAAAGTCTTTTCACTGCTATATCTTGTCTGTTATAAAGAGTACCCTGCCAAAATAGAACAAAAATTAATTAACCAGCTGCGATTTACTTTAGCTTTTTAGATTTTTGATTGGTATATATAATTAGATGTTTACCTTGTAAACAGCGCCAAATCCACCTTGGCCAAGCTTATTTTCTTCAGAAAAGTTATTTGTCGCAGCGCTAACAGTGCCAAAGTCAAATTGCAAAGACTCGTCACTTTTCATTTCATCAACTTCGAATTCTTTCCTTTTAATTTCTTTCATTGGCTTCCTCACTCTTAGAAAGGCACAGATGCAGATGACAAGTAATACAACGCTAACAATAGGAACGATAATGATAATGATAGTTCGTGATTTGTTGCTCTTTTTCTTTGCCAAGGCTGCCAGATGAAAAGGATAAATAACTTGTCATATGGTATAAATTATGAATTATCAACCAAATGGGCATATATATTTATATATTTATGTATACCTTCTGTTGGCGGGAGCGGAGTTACCACAGCCAGCGGGGGCGGAGATACCGGTGATGGTTGTGGCGATGTTAATGGTTCATCAAATGCAGCATTAACAAACGGAAAGCTCTCATACCTGACATTACAGCTTGGTTTGAATACTTTCCCTCCTTCTCTACCACCACTAGTTTCTGGAATCTCCCCAATAGCTGTCTTTAAGCAATTATTGCACTGCTGACTGGATAAATCAGGAGTGCATTGCACAAGTGCGTGTATTGTTCGAACACCCACATCTACATTTGCTGCTGCAAATTTTAGAGTAGAGTTTCCTGATGCAGCTCTGCTTCTGAGTTCTGCTAACAACGTATCCAGTGCTTGATTGAACGGATCCACATCGATTACATTGTTCTTATTCTGATGATACAAAGTTGGGGATTCTATCACCACTCCGAATATTGATTTGTCGGAGAATCTAAGTGTACAATAATCATAATATACAATTGCCTCCTTCTGTATAGGACAAGTCCGCAGGATGTCACGGCTGGAGTTACTAATGCACTGTCTACAACTGTTCAGTGAAATATCACCTCTACAGAGTGCAATTGCAAACACCTGATCAGGAATTTGGCCAACAGAGAGATTATAAAAGCCGTAGTCAATCTGGGTGTTTGATGTGAGAGAGGACAGCAAGGTGTTGAGGTTTCTTTGGTAAGTGCTATTAGCTGTGTAGTTTCCTGTGTCAGAACAGCGCCAATAGAGCCTGGAATTTTGCTGCATGGTAGGAACAGCTAGATGTACAAGAATAGTGTAAGCAAGGCAAAACAGAAATGTTAAAGAACTCATTGGAGCTCAATTGTATATTACGAACTTCCTTGAGGAATATTAAGAACTTAAAATGGTAGATAAGCCATGCGTAGTTGTTCTTATAAGTTCCACGCCAAAAGAAGAAGAAAGTCACTAGAAATTATCCAATATTCTTTAATAAAAATTGGAGAATGTTTTAATTGTAATGTTGCCAACACCATCTAGAAAGATGGATTAAAAAATCATTAAAAATTGTGTCTTCCTTGAATCTTCATAGGTGATTTTGGAATTACATTCAAGAGTAATGTAAATCCTTTTAATACTTTATATTTTGGATATAACATAGAAACTTTCTTTACTTTCTCAATGTAATATTTTTGTTTTGAATTACACTAGTTAATTTTTTTTTTTTTTTTCAGTTTAATTGCAACTAACAAAAAAGATCTATGATATTTTAAAACTGTTTTTTTATAGAAAAAATAAAGGGATTTTAGAAGTAAAAAGAAAGTACAAAAGGTACGAAATGGATTAAAATACTAAACTTCACATGATACTAATCTTCGTTACAAATGAACATTAAACTTTCTAATAAAACAAAAAATTATTATTTTATGTAGTTGAAAGAAAATTATTGATACGAAAGGAAGTGGGCATGGCCAAGTTGCCTCGGACCATTTCACCAGTTAACGCGGATTTTCCTTTTTGTCTATTTTTTTTTTTTTTTTTTGGGCTTTCCATACATGCATGCTGACAAATAAAATATATATTTTTGAAAAGACTGACTAAATCATACATCAACATATTAAGTTTGGCGGAAAGTTGAATAGATCTTGGTATAATTTTCTTCAAGACATTACACTAATTGATTAAAGATTTCATTTTTATTTCTCTCTTACTGCTTAGGAAAAAAAAAACTCAATTAAGTTTTATATAGGAACTAAAAGAAAGAAACTACTAAAACAATATTTTTCTTTTTTCAAATACTGGTAATGTACGAGCTTTACAATCAGTTTGTCATCCCATGTAAGCAAGTGATCACATAAAATCACTATGCCTTTTGACATGTATAATAATTTGATAAATTAAACAAATTATAAATTCAAGAAAAAAGTAATTTAATGACTAAATTTTTTAAATATAATATGAGATTTTCTTATGAAATTAATTTTATCCCCTCAAAAGAAAAAATTATCTTTTTACTGTGTAATTTATTGAAAATTTTATTTTTTCTATTAATATGTTTAAGCCATATGCATGGTTTTTTTATAGAAAAATAGTATTGGGTTAATTTTACTTTTCAAAATACATACTAATAGCAAAAGACTCCAAATCTGAAATCTTAAAATTAGTCAAGTATGATCAACCACACAATTTTCTTCATCTCCTTTCCTCTTTTGAACGGTTCTAATATTCATTGAAATGGTACGTAACTGCCAATTATGAGAAGTTATATAATAGTTTAGAACCAACAACTTACTATATTTAGTTAGAACAGTAAATCAATTATAATTGGAAAACTAATTAAAAGGATAAAATCTAAAAATTTCAACAACATTGGGGCTGCTTAGTTTTTGGAGAACATTATCTGTTTTCCTTTTCTTTGTATTCTATATAGTTTTCCATTTTTCAAAATAAAAAATCATGTTTGTTTGTTAACTTTTGATTTTGCAATTTTTTATGGTCTCATAATTTTATTTTTTCTAATAAAATTTATTATAATAACTTTTTATTTAATATAATAATTATTATTGTAATGGTGGTGGTGGTGGCAATGGCTCTAGTGGTGGTGGTAGGGGGCGGCGATGACAGTGACAATGATGGCGGTGGTTCCAATGGTGGGGTTAGGGGTGGAGGTAGCGGTGGCATCAACGGAAGTAGCGGTGGCGGTGGCGGGCGATAAGGGTGGGAGTGGCGGTAATGGGAGAAGCGGCAGAGGTAACGGCAGCGGTGACTGTGGGGGTGGTGGCGGTGGCAGTGGCAATAGCCAAAAGCATGTGAGAAAATGTAAAAACAATAATATTAATAATTAGACCTGTTTATGTGTACAGGGACTCATCCGGTTCGGTCTGACCCAAGGTAATAAGACCTGGACTTGGATAGAAATTTTTTATATCCAATTCGGCCTGATCCAAACTCAAAATGACCCGCATATATTTGGGTTAGGTTTGGAATAGTAATATTAAACCTAGTTTGACTTAGCCCGACCTGATAATATATATATATATATATATTCTAACCATTTCTCTAAAATTCCTAATTACACTAAAATCAAATTTTTTTTTATTTTAGTGTAATTTTGTTGAGGTGACATTATGATGTGAAATTTTTTTTTGAGTTAAACTGTGATGTGACATCGAAATCAAACTGAAATTAGTGGAGTGACTTCCCATTGTAATTAAAATTAAAGTTTAGTAACAAAAAAGTCACAAATTGAAGTTATATAACCAAATTAAACTTTAGTAACTAGCGTGTAATTTAGTTGTAAAAGTTCCATACAAGCATTTTAACTGAACCTAATTATTTGAAATTGAGCACTTTTAGTTAAGTTTGTATTAATAATTTCAAGGTCTGCTACATGATGGACGACAGATTGCTGTAAAAAGATTATCTCCTAGTTCAGAACAGGGAATTGAAGAATTGAAGAATGAAGTGTTGCTGCTTGCACGGCTTCAACACAGGAATCTTGTGAAACTTCTAGGTTGTTACATTCAAGGAGAGGAACAAATGTTAATTTACGAGTACTTGCCCAACAAAAGCTTAGACCACTTCATCTTTGGTAGGACTTAATGTCTTTTGGGGACAATTACCAATTTAGGGTAGAAAATAATTTTTATTCCCATTTTAGGGTAGTTTAAAAAGTAATTCCCATTTTTAGGGTGAAAAGGGAAAAAAATTATCAATTTAGGGTGAATTTGACCAACCCGGACAGTCAAATTAGACAAAACGCTACTGGGAGTAGCGTTTAACGCTACTCGGAGTAGCGTTTTGTACAGACCGAACCGACCGGTTCGATTTCGATTTTTAAAAATATATAACTGACTGGTTCGGTTTAATTTCGATTTTCAAGTTGGAAAACTGAAAATAACCAAACCGACCGAGTCATATATATTTATTATAAAAATATTAAATAAAATATATTAATTAGAAAAATTATATATAAATATTAAAATTATAAATAAAAATATTT
>CATIWO010079125.1:0-13897 GCA_949673435.1 Macaranga tanarius | reverse complement strand
TGTATGAATATAATGGAGACAGAGAACTTGGAAACTACGCCTTGTTAACCAGGCTTCCGATGCATACTAAACAAACTAAATTATCATTTGAAGGGTTCAATATTAATGTATATAACGTGTAAATATATATATATATATATATATATATACAGCACTTATTCATTTGATTATTACCGTAAATATTTTGAGTGTTTTACAATTGGAATTTTAGCATATGATATTATTCATTTTGATGATTTGATATATAAAATGAAGACATGCACAAGAGACTAAATTGTACAGAATGATGTCTTTGGGAGTAATTGGAATGGGAATTTAATATCACTATCATACAATATTTTTGTGAAAACAACAACAGCATTATTGTTGCTGTTTGGCAATAATGCTTAATGATCATATAATTCAAGAATGTTAGAAAAAGATATTAAATTATACTTTTTATATAAAAATATATTCTATGGCTATGTGTTTTTCATGGTCTATGGTAAAAGGGACCATATCTAGCTATAGTCTTAAACTACTGGGACATTAAAAGGCCTGTGTACAAATGACAGAGGATTATATCTACTCGAAGACATTATATAATGCTGTAAACGACTAAACGAGCCAATCGAGCTATTTGTGAGGTATTGAGAGTTTGATTGGACAAAATTTTGTTTGAATTTATATACTAAAGTTCATTAATTAATAAATGAACTCAGCTCAAATTATGTAAAGTGACCGACTCATAAAATTTGCGAACAAACTTGAATAAAAATTCACAAGCTAACTCATAATTTTGACGTAATAATTTGATATTAAATTTATAATATATAAATTTTTATTCATAATAAATAATATTTAAAAATATATTATTAGAATAAAATCATTTGTTAAATATATTATAATTTATTTAGTAAATAGTTTATTTTAAATTTTTTAATAAAAAATTTTAATTTATAGTTTGTATTTTTTAAAAAAATTTATTTATGGTCATTTAAATTTGTGAGCCGCTCACGAACACCAAACAGTATAATAAGTTTGGCTCAATTATAAAAGAATCAAGTCCGAACTAGTCAAAATTCGGTTCAGTTCAGCTCATTTACACTCCTAATGCACAAAAATTTCTTTTTGATTTTTTTTAGATAAATTACTATAAAGTCACTGCACTCTTTGACTAATTCAATATTTTTTCGCTATTTTAAAGCATATATATTATGTAATAATTTTGGTAGTTCAAATGATAAATCAATTAAATTTTATTAAATAAGATTTTGAGTTCAAATTTGACATATAAAGAAATAAACACGTGCAAAATTTTTCGTTTTTTATATATTTATCCAACTCGATTCGGATTAATTGAAATCTTTATAATTTCTTAAAAATTATATTAAAAGAATAAAAAATAATATATTATGTGTCTCTTTCACAAGCTTCTGCCGGACTTTCACCAACTTTGTCTATTCTCTTGTCTTTCTTCATATGGGAGCTTGCTAGCCAGAGCCATTAGCCATGTCTTAACAATTAATACTCTTGAAAATGGGAACTAACATGCAGATTTGTCACATGTTTGTGAGATACTTGATGCATGTGAGGACCTATAATATTCATCCGTAATAAACAATTCTAAAATTTTATTATTAAGTTTGTGCAAACATAATAATTCATAGATGTTTATTGATAATACCAATGTAATCGCAGCTATTAATTATTATAAAGTTTCAAAAAAAATTACCATTAGTGGTAACTACTTATATGTCCAATTTGATAATAAATTAAGGATAATTTCTTATAACGTCGTAACAAGATTGAATTTTCTTAAATCATTCGGTTTAGACCTCATTGGCTAGCTTAGTAATTTGTTGCTAGTGAGTTGTTGCTAGGCCTAACTTACATCTAAAAAATGACAAGCAATTAGGCAGATAAAACAGAGGTTAATTTTCAGGGAAGACTACCTTTTTTTGTAATTGCTCTATAGTCATCTCCACCAACCTAATGTAATGTTAACCAAGTCTAATAAATTAATCTCTCATCATAGCTTAGTGAGTAGCTTAGTTCTTTTTGAACTAGAGCAACTTAGTTCACCAATGTCCTAATTCCTTGTAATTTTGAGAACGTTCACGGTCACAATTGTGTATAATGACAAACAAGAAAAGGGTCTTGTAGTCCACAGTTTAGTGTCAATTTTATATTCTGCATGAGACCAGGATACGGACATACGGTACAAGGTTACCTGGCCTCTGCTTTGAATGCTAATTAGTCAAGACAGTTATATTAAGATTTGGATCTGCATTTATTAAGTTGCGGGTGATTTACTTGACCCTCAACAGCTAGCGTTACTCATTTGATCCTCATCCCATTAACAAAGTTTATATTAGCAAAAATTAAGTGCTTTTGACAGTACCAACCCTATACAGTTCACAAAAGTTGGTCTATCAGTTCCATATCATGGTTCAGCAACTCTGATGAACTGGCCAGAAAGCACTTTAGTTGATCTTAGATCATTTGCAGGATCCATAGTCAACCAAGTAGCTATAGCTAATATGAATATTGGGGCAACATTTGTCTACTTGTAAGAAAGAATGGTAGGGATTGTGATCCTAAAAAACAAGGTAAGAGTAATTGGTCAAGTGAGGTTTAGCAGCGGTAGACACAGCATTCAATGGCCAACAACGACAAAGAATAAATTTCTCCATCAAGAAAAATAGTAGAATTAAATGGGCAATCAACATTTTACAGTGTTCGAGCTTTACTCTCCGTCAAGCTTAGGACTATCATTTGAATCAGAAGGATCAATGTGTCTCCAAATGAAACCCAAACTGCTGCCCATGATATTCATGATTACAGCGGACATTGCGGGGGGTAATGCAACCATTGGAGAAGCGAAATGTGATGTTGCTAAGACCACACCTAAGGAAGAATTTTGCATACCAACCTGTGAGGGAGAATTGCACAGCAAGAAAACGAAACTCTTGTTAGTTTTACCATACTTTCACTCCATAGATAAAAATTGCTAAGTTATGAATCATGCACCAAAAGTTCGAGAGCCAAACTAAGTGTTCGATTATCTTCTTCTTTTTTCATTCCAGGGAAGGGGGGTGTCAAAGCATGGTTGAAAACTAAATTTATTCAAAATTTTAAATTTCTTACTTTAATTACATCCAAAATGGTTAAAATATCCACCAGAATTATACCTCAATAGATATAGCTCGCCGTTCTTGTTCTCTAAACCCACCAATGGCAGCTGATATATAACTGCAAGGACATATAGTTTTGAAGGCATATAGGATGAGTAGAACAGCAACTTTTTGCCCGATAGAAGTCATATATGCAGACACAAATGATAAGCTTCATCATGTATAAAATTTTTAGCAGGCCTGCCAATCAAGAATAGCTTGTACACTGCAATTGAAGGCTATGCAAAATACATGTAATCAAAGAAAAATTATACATCTAAAACAACTCTAGGCAAAATCTTCCTAACAGTAAAGCCCAATAATTGTCTACAGCATCAGTTAAACCTGCAAGTAGAAATTTAGATATGAGGAGCTAAGTTGTAAGCTTCTGCAACATTTCACAAAACCAATTTTTCATTTGGACGCAAAATGCCTCCATATTTAACAATTTGAAATGCCTTCTTCACTTCAGTTTCCTAAAAATTTATTTAGGGCTTGTTGAAAATATAGGCATGTACAACCCCCTCTTTCTCTCTATGAGCATTAACTAGATATTTTTTGAGCTGCCTTCAAGCCAAATATCTTTGATATTTGTCGGGGTTAGAAGACGCATTGTCGCTCACTCACTCCCTCACACGCCTTCCCCTCTTTTTGGGATACAAGGAAGGATGGGAGGTCACTTCCCTCGCTCTCCTGAGGTTACTCAAGCTTAACTGGCTGACCTTACCAAAACAAAAAAAGCAAATTTTGTGTGAACTCAGTCATTCCTTCGCTCAGCAACTCAGTATGTAGGCATATAAGGCATGTTCTCAGAGCATTAACTGAATATGTTTCTCACTTCAAAATATATATATCTTGCTATTTTTAATGGATGACCACATTAATAAATTATAAATGCTTTTAGTTCAATTAAAATTCTCTCTTTCCATCTAAACCTTTTATCCCCAATCCATTCTTGAACCCCTTCCAGTGAAATTTGTTTCAAGGGAAAACACAGCTTGAACTAATATTGGGGCTTACTAGAGAAAATTCTACTTTCAGGTTTGTAAATATCAGAATTAGCATTTGGACATTCTGGAATGTACAGAAAACATTCTGTACGTTGATTCAAGATATCTATCCTAAAAGTTTGCCCTGATATGAGAAATATTCTCTTCAGATGACTTCCATCACAAAACAACATGCCGCGTGAAACTCAATACCATATAAAGAACCAAATGAATGCGGTTGTGTCTGCATTGGAAATAACTAATCAAGATGTCATCACCTAAAATGGTAAATACCTGGACAAAAGCAGAAGGAAAGCAACAAAGAATCAACATCATTGACGGTTAGGAGAAGCTCTTACCCCACAAAGAAACCAGCAAAATGTAGCAACAAAACAGAAAGTATTATCATGCCCATTTCTCCAGACAATACTGACTGAACAACGAGAAGTGGAGAGGAACCAGAAGCCAATGAAGCAGCGACCATTGAGGATTTCAGACGAACAACATTTTCTGAGAACACGCTGGAACAGAACCAAAACCACAGAAAAAAATAGTAAATAATATGAGAAGGATACTAAGATTCCAGATGCACCAATTTTAGTTCAATAAATCAAAAAGTAATAATTAAAACCTGCATGCAAGCAGTGATGTTGCTAAAACAGCAAATAGTGGTGCAAATGGTGTCACAGCTTTCACTGTTGCAGGAAATGTACTCTGCAGAAAAGATCCCAGCAGAACTGGAGTGACAACCACCTGCAAAAGAAATTTTATTCACTAAATGTAGGATGTTAATGACTTGTAGTTGAGCACAGATTTGAAGTTACCTGCAGGGTGCTGATGGAAAGTTGGAGAGCATCCACAGCAACATAAGTTCCCGCCAAAATCTTTGTTAACAGAGGGGTGAGAACTACTGCACCAAGAGTAGTGCATACTGTCATTACAATAGATAGTGGAACATCCCCTCGAGCAATTAGGGTCACCTGTAACACTACTTCAGCAAAATAGAAAGAACCAAAATCTCATAAATACAAACATAATGGATAATGCAATTGAGCTGTGTGATATATACCCTCTAAAATATCTAAAAAAATCCTCAATTATTTCTTGAAGAAAGAAAGGCCAAAGATCCAAATTGGACCCTCAACTTTAGGCCAAAGTCTACATTGGACCTCCATATTTTTTTTGTTCCCGTTAGGAACTTTATGTGTCAAATTCGTCTCAAGTAAGACCCTCCCCTAACAGAAGAACAAACTGACGTTAAATATTGCTGAGTTGCCATTTTTGTGGGACCCACTTTATGTTGTTGACTCTGCAGCAAGCTTCCTTCTTCTTTCTCCAAGCCATTTCCTTTCCTTTTTCATCTGGTATGTGATTTTAATAATTCTAAATTAATTATAACAACAATCATGGAAGAAATTATAGAATTCTGATGAAGTTTAGTAGAAATAGATCTTTAGTATTAAATGATAGAATATGCTGCTCTCTAGTTTGCATTGCCATACAAAGAGCAGGCTTCCCTGAAGAATCAACACTAACACCAATAATTCGTCCAGGCATCAACCTCTTATACTCTTGTGACGTAGCCAAGAATGCTGCATGAGGACCTCCATACCCCATCGGAACACCAAACCTCTGAGCTGATCCAACAACAATATCTGCCCCCAATTCACCAGGAGGCTTCAACACTGTCAAAGCCAACAAATCCGTTGCCATAACAACTTTAACCCCATTAGCATGTGCATTTTTAACAAACTCCTCGTAATCCAAAATTTCGCCCTCAGTGCCTGGATACTGAACTAAAACTCCACAAACATCCCCACTTTTGTAATTAATATCCTTAAGATCTGCAGTAACTACCTTAATATCAAATCCCTCAGCTCTAGTCTTACAAATATCAATTGTTTGTGGGTGACAATTATTGGCAATGATAAAAGTTTTTTTCTTTCCTTTTAAAATATAACACATAGCCATTGCTTCAGCAGCAGCAGTCCCTTCATCAAGCAATGAAGCATTTGACATAGGTAAGCCAGTAAGATCAGTAATCACGGTTTGAAAATTAAGCAAAATTCCAATCTTCCCTGAGATAGCTCAGCTTGGTAAGGAGTATACTGAGTGTACCAAGCAGGATTCTCCATTATATTTCTCAAAATAACAGGTGGAACGTGAATGTTATAATACCCCATCCCTATATATGACTTAAAAACCTTATTCTTTGATGCTAAATCTTGCATATGCTTAATCATTTGGCTCTCAGTTAAGCCACCATCAAACTTTGAAAACTTCATTGAATCAATTCTAATAGATTTAGGCATAGTAGCATAGATCTTTAGTAGCATCAACACTAAAGAATTAAACAGAGCAATGATAGAATTCTGATGGAGAAGAAGATGAGGGTGTTGATCAACTTATATACACACATTTATGTGAATTATGAAAGGTAAATACCAAGAGAAAGTAGAGAGGTTCATATTGTGTTGGTGGTGATAGTTTTTTAGCCAAAACATGAGCAAATTTGGTGATAATTTTAATAAAAACCAACAAATCCATCAACCTCAACAACCCCAATACAACATCAGCATGAACAAAAGCAACTTCATTAACATCACCAATTAACAACAATCAAGTCTACTCACCAATTAACTATGCAACTGAATAAGCAAAAGAAAAACAAACAAAAAAATTGATGAGAATAATGGCGACGAGATAAAGGCAGAGTAGCTGTTAATAGAAAATTTTGAATGTTGGAAATTCATTAACCCAAAATTAATTCAAATACAATCTATAACAAAAACTGCTTTACAATCCAATTTGTGAAACCCATTAACCCAAAAACTAAATCTCATCCCCAACTTCCTCAACTCCTTATTCGTCTTCCCTTTTCAGTGCTACTGTTGTAGCTGATGTTATAAAAATTATTGAAACGAACCTAAGATTAAAAACGGCTTTGAAGTGTTGTTGTAGACTTGTAGTCATGAGAGGGAAGAGGTTGATAGTGGAGAGACAAGGCTTGAATGAGAAATTTTGGTTGTTGAGATGGCAAAGGATGAGAGAGCTGTGTTTTTTTTTTAGATAGGTAGAGAGATGGCTTGGAGAAAGAAGAAGGAAGCTTGCTGCAGAGTCAATAACATAAAGCGGGTCCCACAAAAATGCCAACTCAGCAATATTTAATGTTAGTTTGTTCTTCTGTTAGGGAAGGGTCTTACTTGAGACGAATTTGACACATAAAGTTCCTAACGGGAACAAAAAAAAATTGAGAGTCCAATCCAGACATTGGCCCAAAGTTGAGGGTCCAATTTGGACCTTTGGCCAAGAAAGAAATCACAAAGTTTGATGGATGGTCTATTCACTAGTTTTCGATAACACATCTGATCCTTTGTCCAGCTTACGAAAAGAACTAATTTTTTTAAGATTGACATTGTTTTTAATAATGAAAATTATTGGGCAATGAAAAAGTAATCCTCACTCTTTTAGCCATGTATTCAGAATTCAGAAAGAAATGATAAATTCTAAAAGTTTAGAGATGAATGAATTTCTGAAAGCCGAAGTGCCGTGGACCCATAAATTTATACAATTTTCAAGAAGATGTATTCTTAAGTGTTGGACATATTCTCCTATCAGTGCATGTAGTTCCAAAAAGGAAAAAAAAAAAAAAAAAAAGGCCGTGAAGTCTCCAGAAACACATATCAGCAACAAGCAGAAGAAATTAATCATCATTGTATTTCCAACCAGAAAAAATAAAACACATGAAGTCTCCATTGCTAATTCTAATAAACATATATCAGCAGCAAACAGAGAAAAGGATAAATTATAAGAACGAGTAAGCTATTAAATTTTTTATCAAATGTGCTTCCTAAGCATGTAGAGTATAGGCACTTATACAGAAGGAACATGCAGGGGTAAAGTGCTCTTACCACATTAGAGGCGGTACCTCCAGGACAACATCCAAGTAATATCAATCCAACTGAAAGAGAAGGTGAAAGTCCCAAGGACTTGCTGACAATCATTCCAAAAGCTGGCATAATGGAATACTGAGCGACGCATCCGAACAGTATCTAAGCAAGATGTAGCAAACAATAAAATAAACTCACCATTTTTACAATGCAAAACTTAAACAGGTGATTTCTTCACTGAAACTTCAACAACACAAAAATAAATTACTATATCTTGCAATGCTTTCCTTAAGAGATGTCAGTGCAATGAATTACTGAATTTTGAAGAAAGAGGTTGGATCTTAACACAATTACACAACCATTTAAAAGCTACACAAAATGGAGTTAAAAATTGAAATTCAATCATATAATTGTACAACTAGCTCTATTCCATGACAATTTTTTCCTAATACCAACCAAAAGATCCATACTTTTAGCATACCCATTTCAAGATTTTCACTAAAGAATCAAATTTTCAGGAAATTTAACACTCCAACATCTCAGCCATGTAAACCATTAATAATAATAAAAGAAACAACTTACAGAAAGAGGCCTTTGCATAAACAAAGCAATTAAGTCTTTAAGCTCCAAAGTGATACCCATAGACAACATAATCAATCCAAGAGACAAACTATAAGAAGCAGGTCCTCTCTTAGTAAACCAAGCAAAAGTATCAGGTTTGAAGCAAGCAACAATCCCTCCAACAGTAACATAAACAGGATAAAGACTAGCTGCAACAGACAACACATTTTCCCATCTGGGTTTTGCTTCAATCACAGGTAAATACCCAGAATCATCATGAACTGATCTGACTACCCCTGCTAGCCTTCTACATTTTGGCTGTGAAGAAATGGTAAAATTCTGCTTACTAGGAGTAAAAAGAGGGAATTTGAGGTGGGTCTTGTGTGGAAGTGAAGTGAAGGGACTAAGAGTAAGTGAAAGAGACATTCTTTTTTGTTTCTGGGGATTGGTATTGAAGTTGAAGCAGAGAGCGAGAGTGATAAAGGCTTCAACTTTGAGTAGATCTTTGTGAAGCTTAATGATTGATATGAGGACACCGATGGAAGTTGAGAGCAGCCACTTCACAAAGCTGTTTAGATGGGTCCACGAAAAAAAGACAGTGATTTTATTAGGAAGCTGATAGGTACAGTCTTTTTCCCCCAAAATTACCATTATACCTTTATTTAATTAATAATAAAAAATTATATAATAATTAAAAAATATATTTTTTAATTATTTTATTAAATAAATTGATAAAATCTAAAACCTAAAAAAAAACTGGGTGAACCCGTCGTGTCATAATTTACAAACTCATATATTTATTTATTTATTTATTTTTTTTTGTATAATATAAAAATTATTTAATAATAAAAAATATATTTTTTAATTATTTAATTAAATAAATTGATAAAAATTTAAAATCTAAAATCTAAAACAGAACTGGATGAACCCGTCGTGTCATAATTTACAAACCCATAAATTATATTATATTTTTTTAATTTTTTATATATTTATTATATAAAAATTGGAGGGGGCAAAACTGTATTTTTGCCCCCCTCCGAGACAACGCTAGGCGTCGCGTACCGCGACGCCTAGCGTTTTCCATTTTATTGATCTTATGTCATCACATGAAAATGAAAATGCAATGCTGATGCCACGTTATCTGCAGAGGTGATTTTTGGCCATATATTCTGAAGGGTAATGCGTTGTGTCTCGGTCCGAGACACGACGCGGAAGGGGCAAATTAATAAGAAATTGAAAAATTTTTGGAGGTAAAAAAGTAATTTTACATGTAAAATTACCTTTTAACCCCCCAAATATTTATGGCCCCCTGTAAAATGGGGGGCCAAAGTGGTAATTATCCCGATCCGAGATTGTCTCGGACCGAGACACCTATCACTACCCTATTCTGAATTGGGACGCATTAGCAAAACATATATTTTTCCATTTGGAATAATAACATCACAATTCCTATAACTTCATAAAATTATAATTAAGTCCCAAAATTATTTTTTTAATTGAGTCATACTAATTTTTAAATATTTACTTATTAGTCATTCTCCATTAAATCAAATAGAATGCACTGACATGTTAATTTGACCAACCAATTTAAGACACGTATGCAGCCAACTCATACCACATTTTCCATGTCATAAACCACATCTTATTTCCCGTTATCTAATTACAATTATATCACAAATTTCTTTCATTGGCAACAAATTAATGACCCAATTCAATTCTTTCTTTAAACAATCGTGAAAAATAAGCTAAATGGTTATGAAACTAACAAAAGAAGAAAAACCACTACCAAAATCAATTCAAACATCCGAAAGAACAAAACTCAAACTTGAAATAAACTAATTACTAAATAATATATTCACATGAGAAGTAAAGATGAAGAAATAAAAGAAAAAAAAAACCATTAACAGAACCAATTCAAGAAATAACAAAATTGAAGCTTTAAATGAACTAATTACTGAACAATAGACACATAAATATCACCTAAAATAGAATAAATCAAGCAATCAACCCATCCTCCAAGCAAGATAGCTCAAAAAAGAAAAAAGAAGAAGATGAAGATGAATCCATAAAAATTCTCATAAAATCCATAAAAATTCTCATGAACCCAGATATAGTGAAACTCCAAAAAGATGAAGTTTAAGAAAAAGAAGAACCCAGAAACAAAAAACTCAAAATCATATTAAAAAAGACAAAAGCATGGCACAAAACCAACAACAATTTAGGCTAGTTCTCTGGTTCGCACCCCACACCATAACACATAACCAAATAGCTTTCTTATTTAACTATAGCAACCAACCATTTTCTACCGTTTTATGTAAATCACATAATAAATCAAAAGCAAATAAGAAATCATGAATTTATCTTTCAATTAATCAGTAACCCAAAAAAATTCTTCAAAAAAAAAAAAAACTAAAAAAAGTTAAAGAAATTGTTACTCTCTGTGCCTTGCAAGTAAATTTTTGAGCGTGCCAGGTGTGAGGGGTACACCAACCTTGGGGATATAACCTCTCTCAGAGATTTCAACGTAAGCTAAGGGTCCTAAGCCTACTGGGTTCCTAAACCAACTACAAATTGATGAATAGTTGGGTTTAATACTGACGACACCAAAAAAGTAGAACAAAAGCTGAAAATTAAAGAAACTAATGAAAGTGAACAAAGGGATCTGTAGGGAAATTAAAGGGTTCCATTGGAAATAAAAGGAAATTTAACTACGAACAGAGTTTGATTGCAGAAAAGAATAATAGGATAATGAAAATTACAAACGAAAATGCTAAATTGAAAAGCTAAATTAAAAATCAGAATGAAATTTCTGTAGAGTTTGTTATCTGGTTTTGTTTGGATTTGGCTGTAAATTGGATGTATTTTTTTTCCGCAGGAGAAAAAAGTCCTTTAATCTATGGAGTTGGTAACTTCCCTTTTGACTAACTGCTTTTTGCCCATTACTTTACGTTTTTTGTTTTTGAAATTCAAACCCCCTTACACTTTATCTCTTCTCCTGCCAGTTTCCTTTTTTACAGGCAACCAATCTACTCCTGTATAATTAATTAATTATTTTGGATTATGAGCCTATAAATCCATGGGCTCCATAATTTTTAATTTTAAGTTCAAACAATGCCCCCTACATATAAATGGCTTGTAAAAGCCTATTTATATGCCTTTACTAATTTTGATGAGAACCTTGTAGAGACCCTTAACTGTGAAGAGAATCATTAGAGAAAATCTTATAGAGACCTTTGACTGTGATGAGGACCACTGGAGAGAACCTTGTAAAGACCCTTGACTGTGAAGAGAACCTTGTAGAGACCCTTGACTGTGAAGAAAACCACTGGAGAGAATCTTGTAGAGACCTTTGACTGTAAAAAAAATCACTGGAGAGAACCTTGTAGAGACTATTGACTATGAAAAGAACCATTGGAGAGAACCTTGTAGAGACCCTTAACTGTGAAGAGAACCATTGGATGGAACCTTGTAGAGATTCATGGCTAGGGGAGCTGTTGTTGCACCATTAACCTCAACCTTAGTTTTGTGAGTTTTTCATCACCATATCTAGCTCCTACCATATTGTAGTGATCCCTCTCTCTGCTTCATTAATCATTTATTTGTAATCTTTGTTGTGGTTGATTCTCTTACAAGATAGTAAGCAAAAATAACAATCATCGAACAAATATGGTGGCCAAGAGGCCAACCTCATTTTTATTAAAAACTATAAAAAGTATATATAGAAAAACAGGCCATGGGGACTATTTATAGGAAGAACTTCTTTAAATAGTCGTAGTTCGGCTTTACATCATCTTGGACACTAAGAATTCTTCTTAGCTATATGACCGTAATGATGGCCTTATATCAAAGTTTTATTTTTCATCTTTTCCCACATAGTAGAAAAATATTTCTTTAGGTACTGCCCATTGGTGCTCCTTTTTTGTAGTTCTCCTTCTTCAAAACTCCAAGCAAAGCAATGTTTGAACTCTTTTAATGTATAGACTGCCTCCTCTAGGGAACCAAAGTTAATCTCCTCTAAGGGATCTGTAACTTCTGGTTTTGTATCTTCAAATTTTGTAGGAGCCTCTTTAAGATCCTCCATTTGGATTTCCTCTAGATCTTCATAGTTATTTGGATCCCTTTCAATTACTACCTCTTCATCTTCATCATCAGTAGCCTTTCTCCTCAATTTGGATTTCTGTGGGGAGCTCTCCATTTCCTTTATTCTCCTCTTTAAGGCTCCCTATTTTTGGAGTTTCCTTTTTTGCATTCTGGTAAGAGGATGAGGGAACCTCTTATGTTGGACCCTGTACCATTGATTCCCTAGGGGCACCTTTAGGGGAACCACAAATTTCAGAGCTCTCCTTTGGATCCCCTTCTCTGTTGATGGCAAAGCTCTTTTGGCTCCTGCATTTGATGATCCCTCTCTCATTTATAGCTTTCTGACCCACACATTTCTGAACACTATTCTAGGTCTCCTTTCCATCTTCTCACGGATCCTCCTCCTTTGATTGATAAGTGAACCGGGATCAAAGACTGCAGTGCTCACATTAGCCACTAGAGGGAAGGGATTTTCATCTACCAATATAGTCTCCTTCTTCTCAGGAAATTTTAAGATTCCCTTATTAATTATGTCCTGCACCACATTTATCACGGCTTCCATATCTACTGGGGCTTGGTTTCTGGGAGCGTACTGTTGGGGGAACTGCGGGATCCCTCTTGTCCCTCCTACTGCCATGCCCCCTAAGTTTCCCTTAGGCATTGTAGGAACTTCCTCCCTTCTATGTGGAGGTGTATATTTTTCTTTATCCTCTAAATTGATATGGACTGGGCGGTGAGAATCACCTGCCTCTTGTGATCTAGAGGATTGCCCCTCGAGTTCTTCAGGCTGTTTGTTAGCCTTAGATGAAGCCTCAGTAACCGCATTCTTGGAGCCATATTGACCCACACTAGCAATCGGTTGAAGATGATGATCTAGTTTGTGGGAGACCACTTTCTGACTTTCCTCTATAGTTTTGGCCATGGACTCTAAGAATTTAGACTACATCTCTGCCAACTTGATTTGTGCCTCATTCTGCTCTTTAAGGAAATCCTCCAGAATCTTTTTAAAAATATTAGAACCCTATATTTCAATTTCTTTCCCAACAATAGGAACTGTTGAGATTTGAGCATTTTCTGTAACTTGGTCTTGAATGTGCTTTTCAAAATTCTCCACCAAGTGGGGAACTAGACCTTCTGGCCCTACTGCAGTAGGCGCCTCCTCCTGATCCTGAGATCCGGTACTGTCTTTTTCCATAAAACTCCTGGTTCTTGGCATTTCAGT
>CATIWO010079107.1:0-33275 GCA_949673435.1 Macaranga tanarius | reverse complement strand
CTATCAATTAATTTTCCATGTAAATTTAATTATTCTTCAAAGCAATGCATTTCCTTGGGTTTAATAATGTATCAATTTACTCTTTCGATTATAAATTGGTTAAACATGTATTCAATAATTTAAATACTATGGCTTAACTTTTATCCTTATTCATAATGATTTAAATCAAGCATACATATTATAAAGCAAAGTCTATCTCAAATTATGGAAATAAATAATTTAACTTATTTCTAATAATTAAATTAATTCATGTTATGGTTAATTCTTCCATTAGTTTTACCATCTTTCAATACATAACCCTAACTAAAATCATGTTTAAGTTGGCCAAACATAAACAAGCATGAATAATAATAAACATAAAATAAATTTATTAAGAAATTGATTAACTTTCATTAATTAATAAATTATGGTTCATGACATGAAGATAAATCCTAACAATATGCAATTAGCCTACATCCATAGAAATAAAACACTTCTAAGAAGATATAGTAAGAGTTACATAATTTAGAATCATAAAGAAGAAGAAAGCATCCAAACTCTAGAATTGTCCTTCCAATCTTCAATCCTTCTTTCTCCTTTTGAATCTTTTATTGTTCTTCTTGTTTCTAATAATTTTCCATGGCTAAAAAGTGTTCTCTATTGCTGCTATTTTTCTAAAGATAACAATCAAGTATTTATAGGCTTAGGAAGTTAATAGACAATAAGTCTAGATTTCTTCATGAAATATAGCTCTTTGAAATAGCTTTCCATAGCCTATTGAAGCATTTGAATCTGAATTCTGTAGAGGGAGTTATGGCCAAAAGAGTGTGACATGGTCCAAACAATCGTGTCTACTCATACCCGTGCCGAGTCGTGAAGAGTGTGTCGAGTCATGACAGTGCACTTCAGTGCCGAGTCAGGAAGGGTGGTGTCGAGTCGTGACAGTCCCAAACACTCAAAAACTTACCTTTTTTTACCTCCTTTGACCTTGAATGACTCCTATATGCCCATATACCTTTCCTAAACTTCAAAAACATTAATGAATCGTCCAAATTCATATGAATTTACCTGACAACAATAATGATGAAAAGCATATGTAATTGTGAATGAAATGCATCAAAATTAAGCTAAAATGTAGACTAAATACAACCTAAATATGCATGAAACATCATAAAATTGTTATGCTAATTACAACATATCACTCTTATATATCTCTCAATTCTGCTTTATCAATGTGTATCTTACCTTATCATTTTTTTAAAGAGATTAATGAAAAATTGATTGGCTATTAAAATTATTAGCATAAATTCAGGGGGAGAAAATATTTTTAGTGTTTTTTTAAAAAAAAAATTAGTTTCAAAAAATTTTAAATTTCATATTTCATATCATCTTCTTTATACATGTCTTTATGCATATCCATGTATAATTCTTGAAGTATGCTTATCTTCTAGAAATAAATTATTTTTATCAAGTTCTGTCATCATCAAAAAAGGGAAAATTGTTGCAAAGGCTACAACCTGAGCCTGATTTCTGGGCCTAATTTTGATGAATAACAAAAATGATAAAAATAATATTATCGTTAATGTACTTAAATCGAGATATATGACAACAAGCAAATTGTTGATAAAGTGATAAAACTTGTACCTAAAAGCTGAAGACAAAAATAGCATTATCGTCTTATGTCAATGGAATACCCATCTCTAGTTTAATATTTTAACAACTTAAAAATAAAACCCATGTAAGAAAATAATAAAATAATATAATAAAAGAAAGCTGATATAAGTTAAACCTCAAAGATCAAGAAAATCTAACGCAGCCAAAGAATTATATAGTGGAATTAGAAAAGAACATTAATTATATATAGAAAAATAGTATAGCTAACCAAGAATAATTGAAATTGCTTCTTATCAGACAAATAAATAAATAAACATTAATGAAAAATAGGATAAAAAAAAGAGAAGCCATGCAAGAAAGTGAATTATACCTATAACAACGTCTAGCTCATGAATATTAGAAATTTGATATCAGTATTTAATAAAGTACCACCAACTAAAAGGTACAAGTGATCACATAATTTCCCTACTCCTGAATTTCACCAAGCCCAAACAAAATTGATCAAACCCTAAATCTATAACCCTAATACCTAGGCTATAAAATCTACCAAAATTAAATTGTAAAACAATCAAACTCATATATCATTGAAGCTAATCGGTACATATAAACCAATTAATTGCCAAAAAAAGAGAGAAAAATTCAAAAAAAAAATAGGAATTAAAAAAATATGACCTAGAAGAGTAGAGAGGGACCAATTAGAGCAGTGTAGAGTATGGATCTCAGTAAGAGAACTATTTCAGATCTCAAATATTCTCTTTTCTTTTCTAATGGCTGCCATCAAATTCTCCATCATCTTCTTCACATTTTTCCTCTCTCCTTCTGCTTATCAATCACCGTGGTGCTGATGGATTCCTCTTTGTTTTGTTCACCGAAACTACAATTACCTCCCGTTGATTCTCCACTCTCTCTCCATCCCCCTCTCCATCTCATTCAAATAATATTACTAAATCTTCACCTTCCACCCTCAAATTCGTGAATCTTATCTCCACAAAATCTTTTTTGTTTCCTTCGATATAAGAAGAAAAGGGAGAAAAGGGGAAAAGGAAGAAACAAAAAGGTGGATGTGATTGAAAAACAACAAAATAAAATATTAGGGTTAGATTGATATTAATTTTAGGTTACAAAAAACTTAATTTTCTCTTTATTGTTTTCCAAGACGATTTTGAATAAATGTCTTAAAAAAGATTTTTTTTAGAGACATTTTTTTACACCGCAAAATAAATTGTTCCTAATTCCATAATTATTATAGACAATATCATAAAACATCAACAAAATTTAATATTATAGACATTTTATAAAAAATCATAAAAATGTATAATTTAGCAATGTTAATAAAATGTTGTGTGCACTTTTAGGGATAATTTTAGTATGGCAGGAGTAGAGGGAGAGAGAACTTATGGGTACTTTTGGAGACGATTTTGATAAAACATCCTAAAATGTAACATGTTAGAGACAATTTTTACTGCATTGCAAAAATAAAAATCTCTAATTCCATATTTTGTTGTAGTGATAATTCTTTTAAGGCTCAAGCTAAAAGACCTCAATACCATCATGCATATATGTACACTAAGAGGCACATACTTACTCAAACTAGACACCCACAATCCATGCATGATTTCCATTATGCTTGCACCTCACATTTTTATAATAGACAATATATGCTTAGGAAAGCCCCCAACCAACCTAAATATTCCAAGAATGCAATGGTTGGAAGGCCAAATAGATTTGCCAAAGTTAGATGCTTCTATTGTATGACTTTAGACAACACAAATAATGTATACTACTATAAAAGGTTGCACTTGAATCTACTGCCTATAGATTATTTCATGTTGAATTTGTGACATGAATTTAGTAGAATAGTTATTAACTTTGTGGTTTAGATGTTGTTATGCATGGTACTCACTTTTGGATGCAGACATACCCTAAGACATAGGTGTGTTGGTGAGTGTGTTGCAGACACACTCTGACATATAGGTGTGTTGGTCAGTAGGTTAAAATCTCTCATTTTTTCTAGAGAAGAATATACTAGTAACATTAGTTGTATTAAGTGTTGAAAGCTGCCATTCGGTCCTAAAATAACCACAAAAGGGAACATGGCTATATTAGAGGTCATGTCAAAAAGTGTTTTCACTCTAGAGGTGCACACGGGCTAAGACATGGCTGTGTAGCATGTAGGATTAGTTTCTCTTTCAAAAATTATTTTTTCTTTTATTTTGTCTCCATTTGGCCTATATATACACTTATATCAATTTTAGGATTATGAGATCCAGTTATTCTTCATTGGTAGCCACCCTAACACTCATTTGTGTGCTCTTTTATAATATAGTGAAATTTCTACTCCTCTACCAATTATTTTTTCTATCTTGGAGTTTTTCATGTAAATTTTTATGTCTACTTTTTTATTATTTACCATTATTTGTGTGATTATTTTAGACATTTGATCTTGGCGTTGTCTAGTTTTGAATAATGGCTTTAGTGAAGAATGATATTCTTTTGTTGGATTTTAGTATAAGATTTTTTCTTTGGCAGGTTAAAATATGCAACGTCCTTGTGCAAATGGAGTTAGATGATGCTATTTTAAAGGTTGATCATATGCCTACATCATGGACGGATGATAAAAAGAGGCATATAGATCATAAAGACTTAACATAAATACATTTGCATTTATCGAATGGAATTCTAGAAGATGTATTGAAAAAGAAGACCACTACTTCGTTATGGACGAAGTTGGAGTAGACATGCATGAAGAAAACCCTCTCTAGTAAAATGCATTTGAAGCAGCATTTGTACTCTTATCATATGACTAAAGGTATGTCATTTGAGAACCATTTAACTGTATTTAAGAAAATCATCTCTAACTTAAAGAACATATAGCTCAATGTTAAAAATAAAGATTTAACTTTAATTTTACTATGCTCATTACCTTATTCTTATAAAAACTTCATTGATACCTTTTTGTATAGTCATGAGAAAATCTCTCTAGAAGAGGTTTTTGATGCGCTGTATTCTAAAGAGCAAGTTAAGTAACTTATGGTTGACTGGAAGACTTGAGTAGAGAATCTTATTATTAGGGGAAGGACATCTGAGAGAGGTTCTGAGGATAATAGTAAGGGTAGGTCGAAGTCTAGGAATAAGACCGTAGAGTGTTATTATTGTAAGAAGAAAGGAGTCAAGGTTGAGCGTTTGAAGTTGAAGAATAGAACTGAGAGAGGTAATAATAAGGGTAAAAAGTCAAATAATTCTAGAAATGCCACTGTTATTAAAGATGTAGAAGATCTTGACAAAAAAGGGGATCTTCTTATTATTGTTAACAATACGATCAATTCAACACATGACTGAGTTTTGAACACTACCTGCACATTTTATATGACTCAAAATTGGAAATGTTTACAACCTATGAATGGAGAGATATAGGTAACATTTTAATGGGGGAATACCCTTTATAAAATTGTCAGTGTTGGTTCAGTTATAATTAAGATACATGATGGGATTATCAGAACACTTGAGGGTGTTCGATATATATTCCTAATTTAGGTTGAAATCTTATTTTGGTTTCTACCTTTGATAGTGAAGATTATATTTATTCAGGTGGAAGGGGAGTGTTGAAGATCACTAAGGGCTCTTTCACTATGATAAAGGAGTGTTTAATACATGTCAAGTTGTATGTCTTGAAGGGTTCAACCATTACAAGTAATGCAACTGTCACTTTCTCTGAGTTAGATAATACTACACTTTGACATTAACACCTAGGCCATATGAGCGAGAATGGCTTAGTGAAGTTAAGTAAAAGAGGATTGATATATGATCGGGATGAAAAATTGGAGTTTTATCAGCACTGCATGTTTGGAAAATAGAAAAGAGTGAATTTTAGTAAGGACAATCACAACACTAAAGGAACAGTTAACTATATTCATTCACACCTTTGGGGGCCATTCAAAGTTCCTACTAAGGGTAGTGCAAGTTACATGTTAACGGTCATTGATGATTTCTAGAGGAAAGTTTGGGTGTTCTTTTTAAATCACAAGAGTGAGATTATGTTCATTTAGACCTTTGGGGCCCATCTAAAGTTCCTACTAAGTGTGGTGTAAGATACATGTTAACTGTCATTGATGATTTCTTGAGAAAAATTTAGGTATTCTTCTTAAAGCATAAGAGTGATGTGTTTGCCACTTTCAAGTAGTGGAAGACCATGATTAAGAAATAGATTGGGAAGTAGGTGAAGCGTCTATGCACTGATAATGGGTTGAAGTTTTGTTCGAATAAGTTTAGCTTGTTTTATAATTCTAGTGGATTGTTAGATATTTGATAGTTCTGGGTCCTTTATAGTAGAATGTTGTGGCTAAATTCATGACTAAAACATTAATAGAGAAAGTTCACTGCTTGCTTTCACATTTTGGGTTACTGAAGTCATTTTAGACTGAAGTTGCTATTACAACCTTTTTTTATTAAATAATCTTCCTTGATGGTGATTGACAAAAAAATCCAAAATAGGAATGGTTTGGTACTCCTATCAGTTATGCCAACTTAAGAATATTTGGTTGTCCTACCTATGCTCATGTTGATAATGGTAAATTAGAACGTAAGTCTAGAAAGTATGTATTTTTTGGGCATATGTCTAACGTTAAGGGTTATAAGCTTTGGTATCCTAAGTTGAGTAAAGTTATTATGAGTTGTAATATAATCTTTGATAAAACTTCCATGTTATATAACCAGCCTCCGAGAGACATTTGTGATGAGTCCATGTAGCAGCAAGATACAGATATGAAGGTGGAGATTCAGATTGGCATAGAATTCGCACCAAAAGCTACATCAGATGAGAGTTAAGAGGTTTTTAATGATGATGAAGCTACCATGCCTTAATACTCTATTGCGAGGGATAGACCTAAGATAACCATTAAACAATTACAAAGATACGTTGAAGCAGATATGGTGGCTTATGCATTGAATGTGACAAAATATATTGATGCTGAGAAGGAGCCATCTACTAATAATAAGGCAATCAGTTATATGAATTCAGAAAAGTGGGTAATTACCATGCATGAGGAGATAGAGTCTCTACACAAGAATGGCATATGGGAGTTAGTGAAGTTACCCAAAGGTAAGAAAAATGTTCAGTGTAAGTGGATGTTTAAAAGAAAAGAAGGCACTTAGAGTATTGATGATGCTAGATAAGAGGCTAAACTTATTGTTAAGGGCTATAGTCAAATTCCAACTATAGACTTCACTGATGTGTTCTCTCCTATTATGAAGTATAGCTTAATTCGAGCTTTACTTCGAATCATTGACATGCATGATCCTGAGTTAGAGAAATTAAATGTGAAAACAACATTCTTGCATGGAGAGCTTGAGGAGAACATCTACATATAGCAGTCAGAGGGTTTGTTATTCTAAGTAAAGAAAACCATATGTGCTTGTTAAAGAAATGTCTCTATAGGGTGAAATAATCTATAAGATAGTGGTATAAAAGTTTGATGCTTTCATAACTTCTCATAGGTTTAGGCATTGCAATTATAATAGTTTTGTCTATTCAAAAAAGAATTGTAATGGATTTTTTAGGTATTTTCATTTTTATATTGATGACATGTTAATTATAGCTAGAGATAAAAAAAAGAGATCAGGAAAGTCAAAACTCAGTTGAGTGAAGATGAAGGATTTAGGTATTACAAAAAAATCTTTGGCATGGAGATTGTGAGAGATAAGAAGGTTGGCTTATTGTATTTTAGTCAGAAAGGGTATATTGAGAAAGTGTTACATAAGTTTAATATGCATAGTTGTAAACCTATAAGTACTCCATTGCTTTCATATTTTAGGCTTTTAGCTTTATTTTCCATAGTCAAAATATGAGATTGAGTGCATGTTTTAAGTCCCTTACTCTAGTGTAGTTAGTTCCCTTATGTATGCTATAGTTTGCACATGTTCAGATTTGTTGTATGTCATGAGTTTAGTTAGTAAATACATGGCTAATCTAGGGAAAGAGCATTGGAAAGTAGTTCAATGGATCCTTTATTACTTGTGAGGCTATTTAAAAGTGTGTTTGCATTTTAAGAAATTTAGATATCGAGTTGTTGGTTATGTAGATTCAAATTTTGCTAGATATCTTAACAAAAGGAGATCATTAACCCATTATGTGTTTAGCATTGGTGCTTGTGCTATGAGTTGGAAGGCAACATTATAAGCTTTAGTTACGTTGTCTACCACGGAGGCTGAGTATATAGCCATTACTGAAGCTGTGAAGGAGGCCATTTAGTTAAAGGGATTATTTAGTGAGCTCTATGGTGATTTAGAGCTTTTAATGTTCTACTGTGATAGTAAGAGTGCTATTTACCTCACTAAAAATCAGATGTTTTATGAGAGGACCAAGAACATTGATATTTACTATTACTTTGCATAAGAAGTTATTATAAGAGGCAATATGGTTATGGAGAAGGTTAGTACTTTTGATAATCCTCCTGATATATTGACCAATTCACTTTTTTGGTCCAAGTTTGTACATTGCTTGGATTTAATTATTGTTTCTCATCGAGTTATGCCTGTAAGGGATTTTATGGAAAAGGTGGAGTTAATGTTGTTGTTTACATTATAGAGTGTTTTATTTTTGTTTGGTACTTTAGGAATTTATTTCAAGGTAGAGATTGTTGAGTTTATTATATTGAATTTAGTAAAAAAACTGTTGGCTTTACGGTTTGGATGTTGTCATGCATAATACCCACTTTTAGATGTAGACACACCTTGAGACATGGGTGTATTAGTGAATGTATTGTAGACACACCCTGAGACATAAGTGTGTTAGTAAGTATGTTGAAATCTACCACTTTGTCCAAAAAGGAACATACCCAGTAACAAAAGTGTGTTAAAGGCCATGTTGGAAGTTGTCATTCAATCCTGAGATGAACATAGGAGGGAATATGGCCATAATGGAGGCCATGTCAAAGAGTGTTTCCACTTTAGAGGCAGACATAGGTCGAGACATGCTATATACGCAAAATTAGTTTTACTCTTTGAAAAACTATTTTTTCTTCTATTTTATCTCCATTTGGGCTATATATACACTTGTATCAATTTCAAGGTTATGGGATATAGTTATTCTTTATTGTTAGCCACCCTAACACTCCTTTATATGCTTTTTTACAATATAATGAAATCTCTCATCCTCTATTTGTTCCTTTTTCTCATCTTAGGATTTTCTACGTAAATCCTTATACCTACTTCTCTACTTTTTTATTATTTTCCATTGTTTGTATTATTGTTTCTTGTTTGTTCACTCTAATCTCACTTTTACAAGTGCAACATTTTGAGGCTAACCAACCTAGATCACAAAAAGGTTTTGGTTCAAAAATGTATTTGATTTGATGTTGTATGGGTGTGCTTGAAGTTCGCTGAATTCAAAAGTCAATGGTATTTGGATAGTGGATGTTCAAGGCATGTGATAGGAAATAAAGGCCAATTAACATTCCCTAAAGTAAAGGATGAAGTACTGTTACATTTGGAGATAATGCTAAAGGAAAATTATAGGAATTAGCGAAATGGATAACCTAGAATCCTTTTATATTCATCATGTTTTACTTATTAATGGTTTATAACACAACTTGCTTAGTATCAGCCAATTGTATAACATGAAAAATAAGGTCACTTTTTATCCCAAAAATTACTTTTTTATCCATTTAAATGATGACAAAGTAATGTTTTATGGAGAAATATTCAAGGCATATGATAAGAAATATAGGCCAATTAGCATTCCTTTGAAGCAAAGGATGAAGTAGTGTTATATTTAAAGATAATGCTAAAGGGAAGATAGTAGGAATTGGCAAAATAGGTAACCCATAATCCTTTTATATTCATCATGTTTTACTTATTAATGGTTTACAACATAACTTGCTTAGTATCAGGCAATTATGTGACATGAAAAATAAGGTTACTTTGTTAGCCATTTAGGTGATGACAAAGTAATTTTTTATGGAGAAATAGTTAACAATGTTTGTGTGATTGACTTAAATAATATATACAATAAAGAATTTAAATATTTGGTGTGTATTTTCCATGATATATAAACTTAATACAGAAGATTAGGACATTCAAATTTTAAGTTGATTAATGAACTTAGCAAAAGTAAACTTATTAATGGTTTACCCAAACTCAAGTTCATTAAAAAAAGATAAGTTATATGATACTTCTCAAAAGGGGAAGCAAGCTAAGTCATCATTCAAGTTTAAAAATAGAGTGTCCACTTCTAGACCACTTGAGCTAATACATATGGATTTGTTTGGGCCTATTAGAGTTGCTAGCTTGGGTGGAATGCACTATGCACTTATTTTGGTAAATGACTATCTAAATTTACTTGGGTGTACTTCCTAGCTCATAAGAATGATATTTTTAATATATTTAAAAGTTTTGCAAAAAGAGTTCAAAAAGAAAAAAGGTTTTTGCATTATTTTGCATTAAGAGTGATAATGGAATCAAATTTAAAAATGAAGATTTTAGCTCTTTTTGTAATGAAAATGATATTTTTCATAAATATTCTTCCCCTAGAATACCTCAACAAAATAGGGTTATTGAGAGGAAGAATAAAATACAGGTGAAATGGCTAGAACAATACTTTATGAGTACAATTTACCATTATACTATTGGACAGAAATCATTAACTCCGATTACTATAATTCAAATTATATTTTCAAAAGGCCTATTTTAAATAAAATCTCTTATGAGCTATGAAATAATAGACAATCCAGGATTTCATATTTAAAAGTATTTTTTTTCAAGTGCTTTATATTAAACACCAAGGACAATCTTAGGAAATTTGACTCTAAAGTCGATAAAGGAATTTTCTTAAACTACTCTACCTCTAATATCAAAAATAAGTTCTTCATTTTTTTTATAGCTCTTCCATAATCCTAACAGCCATTGGAAATGGAAAGAAAGACATATTACACCCTATGGCCACTGGCCAATTGCAACAGGAATGTAATCCTTATACCATTTCTTTTACTTATATACTTTGAGAATGGAAAAAAAATGAAAGTGTCACCTCACTTCTAACAATAACCACCTGGTCCAACTATTTTATCATCTATCTCAAACTACACTGGTAAAGTTGAAGTCAACATGAAAAAAAAAAAGCAGAAGCAAATGTCATTGTTTGCATCTTATTTTTGCCTATCATATAGATCTATGGTATCTAAATTTCAACGGAAGATATAACCTACAAAACATATATAAGATAAAACTTCTGGTCTCCATTCTCAATTAATGTTCCCAACAGTCGGTGCCTCTCAGAGAGCAGGAAGAGGTATTGAGATCACAATATTTCACAAATCAAAAATAGATGAAGCTTTATATTCAATGCTAACGAAAGTTTAAAGTTTAATTTCAAGAAATAGAGGGCTGATAGTTGACTGCATAATACACATATTCAATCAATCATCAGTACACTAAATAAACTGACTAACAAGTAAGATATTATGTATAGAAACCTGTAATCACTTGTTATTAGCACAAAATATTCATTAGCACTTTGCATTCTCTATTTTAAAAAGCTAACACTTATTGGATCACCAATTCTATAGGGAAAATGCCTATTAGGATCCTTTAAGCCTTGAATATTTTTATCGGCAAATAATTCTTTATTCATACTGGGATGTGTTTTAAAGTGGACACTTGAATTTCCTTCATTTTCAATCTAAAAAAAAACCAAAGTATTACATTAATAGGATCTAGCACTACATATATAACATTAACTTCAAAAATTTAAAGCATGACTTAAAATTACAAATTTGTATTGCATAAAGTTCATTTTAATTAAAAAGAACAATTTAACAGTAGCTTCTTTTATAGAATATGTTTAATTATTGTGTCGCACCTAATATCAAACATCTAATTATTAGATAGTTGCAAAAAAAGTTCAACATTTAGCTATATTTTTCACATAGCTATTAATTAGGCCTATCCAAAAAAATAAAGCTTAACCAAGAAATTTGATATCCCTCTTAAAATCTATATGCAGTAAATTATTAAAAGTAAATAACAATCAAAATCACTTTACTACTATTAACATTTTTCTTTTGCATTTTTACTGAGATAATAATTCCAAAATGGATAAAAAAGAGCAAATTATTAAAAAAAAATATTTGCAAAATTGAAAAAGCAATAGCAATTTTAATAACTAAAATAAGATTATTCAAGAAAATTTAAGCTACATAACCTCAAGTTATTGTAACATGGACATAAATGTATCACAACATTGACAATGTAAATATTTTTTACAAAATACCAAATATTAGCCCTTGCCTATATTTTTTGTTAGATAAAATTAAACAATTACAAAATAAGATTAATATTATATACAAGAATTTACAAAAAAAAAATCTATCTAAACTATATATCCAAGCAGTATATGCACACACAAAAATAAGAAAGAGGGGGCCGCACATACCTGAACTTAGATTAGCCTATCATCTTGGTTAAGAATCTGAAGTGACAATTGTGCGTGCACGTCAGAGTTGCTCGGTCCACCATCTCTATTTAGAGTCGTATTAATTCTCTCCTCAATAGTTAAAGTTATGAGATTAGTTAGTGATAATGTTGCAAGAAATCTAGATTTCCCTACCCTTGGTTGTACTTCCTCAATAATATCTTCACCTTCTACTTTCAGTGATTCTAGAAACTAGGTTTCCCTTTATGTTTTACAAGCTTCATGCCTAGACCTCTAAGCAGAGCAGTTGCAAATGAAGGGTTCTATCTTTTTTTAAAAAAAATTGCACACTTATTTTTGAATGTCGTAAGCATTAAAGAGGTATAGGCACATACAATCTAGAGAAAAACATCTTAATAAAATTTGAAAATCTAGCAATATTTACATATCATACCCAAAATTTTAAAACTATTAGCTAAATAAGGATGGCCCTAAATTTATTTTACATTGTCCTAGGATAGTTAGATCATAAAATTTAAAATATAAAACACTTACAAAAAGTTCACAATTTATATACATTTCAAAACATTTAAGCATCTACCAGATACCAAACTTGTCAATATTAGAAACACCTTTTTATAAATAGTAACAATAAACTCTTAGACTTGCTAGAAAAACAATCAATTTCAGAGGTCAATCCAAAATCAAATCCACTTCTAAAACCACCTTCATTGCTGAAAATTCTCATATGGCTAAATTTACTCTTAATTCTTCTAGAGCCCATCAACTGTAACAATATAAACCCTCCTTTATCAACATTATTCTTTTTAATCTACAAATGTAAATCATATTAGTAGGGAAGTACAATTTAACATAAATCATATTATTTTCTTTCTTTTTTAAATTGGAAAACCTTAAATAAATACCTTGCTTTTGTCAATTTCACTAGCTTTGTGCTTCACGATATCCTTCGTCTCATTGATCTTATTTTGAAGCACCAATTTATGTAATTTCTCTCTATGACTCTCCATCTCATGATATTGCTTAACTTGTACGACAATCGTATTTTCCTTGTGTGCAAGGGAGATTACCTCATCAAACGCAAAAATTAACTCAAAAGCGGTCTTGCAAATGCCCTTTTCATCAAGAGACAAAGCATATTTAGGCACCTATGAGAACTTAAGGAATCAATTAAATGTCATAGGTGCCTTACATATAGACTCATCTTTCAAATATTTAATAAAATTTCACCATAAAAAATTATAAAAGGATTTATGACACAGTATAAGAATATGATCGCTAATAATTAACAAATAGAGGAAGAATACAAGCTTAGAGAGGTGGCTCAATGTGTCCAAATCTTTAAGGATGTTGTGTTGCTTATTTGTGACTAGTAGCAAGTATAAAACTTCCATTAGCTAATAAACATATTGCAAATTCTCAGTAGTAACATGTGTATGTCGCTTTCTAGTTCCAATTAATTTGGGAAAAGCTGCAAGAAGACCTTCAATCCTCATACGAGTCATGTCTACAAACTACTTAGAAATAAGCATTGGATTGATTAAAATAAAAAAAATGCCTCAATAAAACCATCCTTCATAATATTACACCAACTTTATTAAGATCAAATGAAATCAGATAAAAAATTTAACCAACGTTAGATATTTAAATTCATTATAAAAAAAACCCTACATTTTATGGGAGGATTAAGAAAATGAAAATTATATAGATTTAACAAATAAAAAAAATCCCACATATATGCATATTATATTCAGCTATGTGTCAAATAAGTCGTCACAAAAAAAGTCCCTACGATGAGATAGTTTAAAAATATTCATGCATCCAATTGAATAAACTCCTACAAAATCATTTCACCTGTGAAAATGATTTCATTCTTTCAAAATGCCTTGTATATCTTCTAAAATCATATTCAATCAAAAAAATCAAAATGGACTAATTAGAATTCAATTCAATTTTTACATTAGATTTTCCAAACAATATGATTAGACATATATTTATTGAACAATAAAAACCCTAATTTGTGTTTTTTTATTAAACATAATAATATAGAAATATAACTAACCTATGTCAGACTTGCTCACTATAAAAGTAACAAGCATAACTTGTAATTCATGTAACATATATACAATAAAGAAATTTCACTAAAATAAAGGAGAAGAAGAAAAATAAGCTTTATGAATAATGAAAAATACCATTTTGATTAATCAAATAAATATGCCACTCAAAAAGCTTTATACCGATCTTTGCAAAAAGAAAGGTTAATTAGCATTATAAATTACAAATACATAAAAATTAATAATCCAATTTTAATTGAAATGTAGTAAAATGGACAAGTTGATTAATCAAGAATATTAACGAAATCCATAATTTTATATCTAGATAACCAATAAAACATCAAAACACATTATAGCAATAGATAAGAAATCAATTAGGTTAATAAGAAAGTGAATGAAATCGGAATTAGAGAATTGGAAAAAATCAAGATCTAGACTGGAATAACTAAACTAGACTTTTAAAATTGAGAGTGTGGGATAATGACAGATTTAGTAACTAGAAAGATCTGAGAATTTAAATGCTTGTAATTCATTTTGAGATTTAAATTCCTTAAGTCACTCATATCTGAATACACTATCATTTAAATCAAATAAAAGCGAGAAGAGAGTAAGATTGTAAATACAAAAATTCTAAAAAATAATAATAAAAGTGATACTTGAAATGAGATGATATGTTACTGATAAATCTCTGTTAAGAATGTAATCGAGCTTAGCCAAATTTTGGAAAGCTCAGGCTTGGCTCGATAAAAAAAAAGGCTCAAGCTCAGCTTAAGCTTAGTTTTTTTAAGACTTAAGTTTGGGCTCAGCTCAATCAAATTTAAACGAGCTCGAAGCTCAGCTTGTTTGAATTTAAATGAGCTTGAGCTCAGCTCGTGTTAAGCTCCTTTAACAAAGAAGATGAGCTTAGCTCAAGCTTACTCATCAAAGGCTTGTTACAGAGCTAATCAAGCTGAGAAAAAGGAAAAAGAAAATACATTTTTATAGATTATAAAGAATACACTATACAAATATTTCTTATATCAATTAGTAAGAGTCTTAACTAGGAGAAAAAGAACTATATAAAAAAATACCTTGTACAAATACCTTCCATATTCAATCGCAAGAATCACAAATAGAAGATGTAAAGCCTAAACTTTTAGATAATGAATAGAAACTAACACTTAAGAAAATAAAAATAATTACATGATCTTTTATGAATTTTGATTTTTTAAATAATTATAATAGCAATAAGAAAAAAATCAAACTTATAGTGGCTTCCCATAATAATATAAAAAAATAACACCGCCTTTCAAAATCAAACAATAATACTTGATTCTTCTCAAAGACAAATCAAATAAGAAAGATAGTTAATGTAGACAGTGACGACGATAACTGTAAACAAAGAAACATGGTGAAAGAAAGGTAAAGGAAAGATCACATGGATAAAAAGATAAAGAAGAAACCAAGGGAAGATACAAAGAAGAGGGCGGCGACTGCTCAAATGAAAAAATAAAGTTATGTTATTTAGGGTAACACTGTAGTACCCTCAAGTGCTATATACATGTATCCCTAATAATTAAACAACACAAGGCATAAGAAAAATTTTCTAAAAACACATGTTATATGTATAAATAAGTTGGTACAATGTACATAATGTTACATATGTATAATTAAAACAACATGATCTCAATAAAAAATCCCTCATGCCAAAATGGTACATGATCATAAGGATAAAGATGTTGACACCAAGCTTGCCATTGACCCACCTGAGCTTTTTAATAAGACTCACACCTTAAGCTCTATCAAACACGCACCTCAAGTTAGTCTATCTATCTGAGCTTGAAAAATACAATTGCAAAGGAATGAGCTTGCGACTCAATAAGTAATTATCAATATAATCATACATATATAATACTTCTCAAGAACTAATTAAGGAATATATGTATAAAATATATTACATGATAAACTATAAGAATTCAGCACAAAAGGCTGCATATGGCCATGCAGGACTTACGAACAGTCGTGCCTGAGTTTGTAAACTCAGCATACTAAGCTCGCACGGCCATACGGAAAATCATACACGGTCATGCCTGAGGCTTGCCTTTTTCTCTCTGGCATGCACGGTCATGCCAAAATGGCACACAATCGTGCTTGAATTGACAAATTTTTCTTCCTGAAACCTCACGACCATGTTAAGAAGGCACACGACGGTGCCTGAATCCTTCATTTTTTTTACTGGATATACACGGCCGCGCCAAAAAAGTACACGGCCGTGCCACGGCCATGTCTAAGGTCTTGCATTTTATAACATGCTTATGTACGACTATGTTTTAACACCACAGGGTCATGTCTAACAACCTGTGTAACATCCAAACATCACAGAAAAATATCCAAACACCAAAATTACATTGTTGGTGCCTCATATACACCAAATCACACCATTTCAAACAATCCACAATCATATTCCTCACATTCAATCCACATTCAACATATATATATATAAACATAATGCAACAATGCATGTTTATGCAAGTTTGTTATCAGGTCGGAGTCATCGTCACATGTTTCACACACAAAGCTTACTTTTGCTTTATTCCTCACATAATTCATATTTTTCATATATAAGTAGCCATTCTTGAGACTCTCTGCCCAGCTCAGTTTTAGATCTCATATGTTTATATTTTTTACATAAATGGCCACTTTTGAGACTCTTTACCCAGCTCAGTCTCAATTTTCATAATCAGTGGAGGCTCTCTGCCCAGCTCAGTCTCCATTATCACACGTATATCTCATATTTCTCACAATATGCATATGTCCAATTATACCATCACAATTCAATATTCATTTCATTTCTCATCATATCCAACAACATAGTGAATCATAATTCATACCATATTAAGTGTGTTGCACAATTCAACATGTGTGGCATCATTCACAAATCACCACAACACATTCTCAATCAACCATTTAATATTCTCACAAATATTATACACATATATATACATTCTTACTACAATAATAGGCATACACAGTCAACAGAGTCAAATATCTATAGTTACATAAGAATCACTATATATAGGCATTATATTAATAATTACTTACTAAAAAGCTTTCAACTCCTTATCAAGAAAAGCTCCCCCTATTGAGTAGGGTCTCCTCTATCTCTTCCAACTCCTACATATATTTATATATCAATTTTAACAATCAAACATTGTAATTCACCCTAAACTCACAAAGTGCAACTAAATGCTCATTGTTCAATATGACCTAAAGATGCACACATAAATCCAATAATCCTCAAATTTTTACTGAAACTAGGGTTATGAGTCTACTTCTAATTCTAATTAGAATTACTTAATTCAGACAAATATGGAATTAATTATGGACTTTAGAATCCATTCGAGCAAAACAGGGCACTCACTATGAGCAGTAAAATGTCCAGCCCTATTAGATAAGCTTAACAGCAATTTTAACTCAAGCTCAAAACATAAAAGTTATAGAAGACTCTCTGGAGTTTTCAAAGAATCTAACCATGCTCAAATCAGAGCTCTATGAATCAAGCTATAGTAAAAATAATAGAACTCAAAAATAGGGTATACAGAACCCGAAATTGTAAACAATCAAACTCAACTTAAATTAGTCAAAAACACAAGTAAAACTTACCAATTAGGACTTCAATGGATATAAGACCTTCTAATACTTCCTAAGGCTATAGATTTCTAGCTTAAACAAGATCAATACTCTTAAAAATCTCTCAAGAAAAACACTCTTCTTCTTCTTTAAAAATCTCTACACATCAACACCAACATACACAAACACTCCACCAATCATAAGCCTCCAATTGCCATCCCTAAAGTCTTCATATATTAAATGCTCAACTACAACAATAAATACATATTTATCACCAAATAAACAATAATAAATAATACTCCTAATAATATACCAAATATCATCACAATACCCATTAACCTCCTTAATGAAATTGAAATTAACTCAAAATAGCCCATAACTTTCTATTAGGATATTCTACTCCCTAACTTTCCTTTCAATTTAGTCCTTCTCTACCACATATATACAATCTCAACTTAAATGAGGTCCACTATTATGCATAATATGCAATCCGTACATCAAAAATATGTATCCTAAAGGGCGAATGTTACATTTCTGCCCCCTTAAGAAAATTTCATTCGCGAAATTAACTACTCACCATCTTTCGAGAACAGATATGGGTATTTCTGCTTCAATTGTTCTTCCATCTCCCATGTGGCCTCTTTAGGTGAATGGTGGATCCATCTCACTTTCACTATCGGAATCTCCTTATTCCTTAATTGTTTCACCTTTTGATCTAAAATCTTTATTGGTTCCTCCACATATATTAGCTTTTTGGAGATTTCAATTTTTGGCTCTTGTATAGTATGACTCGGGTTTGATCGGTATCACCTTAACATCGACACATGGAACACGTCATGAATGGAAGATAATTCTCTCGAAAGAGCCAATCAATATGCTAGTGGTCCAATCCTCTCGATGATTTCATAAGGCCCAAAATATCTTGGGCTCAACTTTTCATGTTTGCTAAATCTCAGAATTCCCTTCCATGGTGATACTTTTAAGAAAACTTTCTCTCTAATATTATACTTTATTTCCCGATGATGTCGATCTGTATAACTCTTCTGGCGATCTTGGGCCGCTTTCAAGCATTTCTTAACCACTTGAATTTTTTCTACAGTTTTTTGTATCAAGTCCAATCCTTTGATTTATCTCCAGCCCTCAACATCCTAATAAATTGGACTTTGACATTTTCTTCCATATAGAGCTTTATAAGGTGCCATTCCGATGCTAGAGTGAAAACTATTATTACAAATAAATTCTAGCAACGGCAAATGATCATCCCAATTCCCTTTGAATTCAAATGTACAAGCTCTCAACACAGCTTCCAAAGTTTGAATCATCCTCTCCGATTGCCCATCCGTTTGAGGATGAAAAGCAGTACTAAAATGTAATTTAGTACCTAATGCTCCCTATAAACTTCCCCAAAAATATGATGTAAAATGTGGATCTCTATCGAATATAATTGACACAGGAATCCCATATAATCTTATAATCTCGAAAACATAAAAAGATGCTAGCTTGTCAAAAGAATCTATTGATTATATAGGTAAGAAGTGAGCTGATTTGGTGAGTCGATCAACTATCACCCAAACCGCGTCATGCTTTCAAAATGTTCATGGCAATCTAATCATAAAATTCATCCTTATTCTCTCCCATTTTCACTCTGGTATCTTTAATGAGTGTAATTTTCCTACAAGTACTTAATGTTCAGCTTTGACTTGTTGACATGTCAAATACTTGGCCATGTATTCCACTACATCTTTCTTCATTGTTGGCCACTAATAGAAAGGCTTCAAATCTCGATACATTTTTGTACTTCTGGGGTGCATCGCATAAGGAGCAATATGTTCTTTATTTATAATTTGTCTTCTTAATTCTTCAACATTCAGAACATATATACGCTTACCAATCACTATTATACCATTCTCTCTTATTAAAAATTGAGTATTGCTTCCCACTTCCACTTTTTCTTCCATCTTCTTTAAGTACGCATCTTCTATTTGAGCACTTTCAATTTGATCCACCAATGACAATTTGACTTGCAAAGTAGCCAATAGGCGATTTTGCCCAATATCGAGATTAACATTCATTGCTCACAGTGCCACAAGATTCTCCATTTTATAGCAAACTATTCCAGCCACAATCTCTACTATTTTGTGACTTAAGGCATTGGCTACCACATTCGCCTTTCTCGGATGGTACTCAATAGTGAAATCATAGTCTTTCAATAGCTTTATTCATCTTCGTTGCCTCAAATTCAACTCTTTTTACATGGAAATGTGCTTCGAACTCTTGTGATCGGTCAAAATGGAAAAGGTTTCTCCATATAGATAGTGTCTCCAAATCTTCAAAGCATAGACAATAGCAGCTAGCTCCAAATCATGAGTAGGGTAGTTAGCTTCATGAGTTTATAATTTCCTTGAAATATATGCAATCACCTTCCTATTTTGCATAAGAACACACCCCAGTCCTTGTCCCAAAGAATTCGTATACACTACAAAACCTCCATCTCCAGTTGGTAAAGCAAGCACTAGAGTAGTAGTAAGGGCTTCCTTTAACATCTCAAAATTCCTTTGACATGTCTCAGTCCACTGGAATTGCACATTCTTTTCAATAGATTAGCTAAAGGTCTTGCAACAACTGAAAAGCCTTTCACAAATCTTCGATAATATCTAGTCAAAATTCCTTTGACATGTCTCGGTCTATTGCAATTGCACATTTTTCTTCAATAGATTAGTTAAAGGTCTTATAACAATTGAAAAGTCTTTCACAAATCTTCAATAATATCCGGCCAATCCCAGAAAACTTCGAATCTCTGTCACATTTTTAGGTGCTTCCCACTCCATAATGGCTTTAATCTTTGATGGATCCGGTTTCACACCTTCCTTCGAGACTATAGGCCCAAGAAAAGCAATTTTTTCCATCCAAAACTCACATTTGTTGAATTTAGCATACAATTATTGATCTCTCAGTATCTACAAAGTTGTTCGAAGGTATTGTTCATGCACTTCCTTGCTTAAAGAATAGATGAGGATATTGTCAATGAAAATAATTACAAATTGATCTAAGTACTGTTGAAAAGTTCTATTCATCAATGACAGAATGCGGCCAGTACATTTGTTAATCCAAAAGGCATAACTAAAAACTCATAATGTCCGTATCTAGTTCTGAATGTCATCTTGGAAATAGAAGATTGAGCCATCCGGAGTTACCAATATCCTGATCTTAAATCTATCTTTGAAAACACTGTAGCATCTTTCAATTGATAAAGTAGATCATCAATTCTTGGCAATGGGTATTTATTCTTCACCGTAATTCTATTCAATTATCGGTAGCTAATACATAATTGTATACTACCATCCTTCTTCTAAATAAATAAAATCGGAGCTCCCCATGGTGATATGCTTGGTCTAATAAACTCCTTCTCTAACAACTCCTCTAGTTGCTTCTTCATCTCTTTTAACTCCATTGGTTACATTCTATATGGAGCAATTAATATCGATGCTACTCTCAAAACAGTCTTAATCTCAAATTCAACTTCTCGGTATGGAGGTAATCCTGGCAATTCATCTAGAAACACATCGGGATAATCTCTAACCACCAGTACCTCCCCTACTCCTGAACTAACCTTGGTTGTATTAACAATGTTAGCTAAATAAGCCTCACACCCATCTCTAATCAACTGAAATATTGTCACCACTGTAATCAAATAGGTAGACACAACCTTTCTCTCACCCACCAAAACTACCTTCTTATGCCCCACAATATCTATAACTACCTCCTTAGTGTAACAATTCACAACAGCATTATGGTTTGCTAACCAATCCATACCCAAAATGACCTCAAATTCATCTAGTTTAATAACTATCAAGTCTACATACAAGGTCTCACCACCTATTAGTATAGGGTATGCTTTCACTACTGAATTTACTACCACAACACCCCCAGCAGGTATAGAAACACATAAACTATGTTCTAATGGTCTAATTGTTCCATGCACCCTCAATGTAAACTCATGAGATATAATGGAACAAGTAGATCCTGGGTCTATCAATATAAAGGCATCATGGTCAAAAATAGTGAAAATACCAATGACCACGTCTGGAGCAGTAAGTGCTTCTTGTTGAGTGATAGCATAGATCCTTATATGGCCTTGGGATGGACCAGTAGATCCTGCTTGACTCAAAGTGCCAGCTCCACTTCCTCTACCACCTCGGCCTCTTCCTCGACTAGCTAGAGGTACATTCTCTCTGGCACTACTTTGAACGGTCATCTGAGATCCTTTTGCACTTTTTCTTACTGGATGATCTCTGATGAAGTGACCATATTGACCAAAATTATAGCATGCACCCAGTCTAGCATTCCAACATTCACCGGAGTGGATTCTACACATCGGTTGCATACCGGAGTTGATGCGCCACTCATAGATCTTCCTTGCCCCTTTCGGCCAAATGCTCCTCCCCTTGACTGATTAGATCGACTCATGCTTCTTCCTTTAAATCCACTCCATTGAAAACTGAAGCCTCTAAAGGATGAACTACCACTAGTTCGAGTAGGGGCAGTGAATGTGCCAGTGGTCTTCTTCTTCTTGACTTCCACTTCATTCCTTTCTATGATCATCTCCTCAACTCGCAAAGAAGTCTCTAACACTTCTCTATACGTCAGGGGTTTAATTGACATCTTCTCCCAAATTTCTAGATTCAATCCTCTTTCAAACTTGTTTCTCTTTAACTCATCAGTGGCAACTTCTTCCAGAGCATATTTTGATAACCTCTCAAACTGTACTTTATAGTCGGCCATAGATAGATCATTCTGTTTCAATTCAAGAAACTCAATCTTCTTCCTATCTTGGTACACTGCCGGTGTATATTTCTTAGTAAACTCTCATAGAAATTCCTCCCAAGTCAATGTCATTAGCACATTCTTGCTTCCTGGCACCATCTCCCACTAATCTAGAGCATCTTGCTTAAACAAGGATACGACATAACTAACCTTCTTCTCGGTGGTGCATTCAAACCAGTTAAGAATTCTCTCGGTGCCTTTTAGCCACTCTTCAGCAATTGCAGGATTAGTGGTACCCGCAAAGGCTTTAGCACCTTGCTTCTTTATTTTCTCATAGGTTTCATCTACAACATTTCCTACTAATTGTTGACCCATAGCCCTCATCATCTGAACAAACTCCTATATAAAAGGATATGCAGCTGGTAGAGGGGCTTGGGGTTGAGATTGTTTTGACTCTCCTAAGGCATGCACAAAGGTTTGCCTATGAACTGACTCATACGACTCCTTGGGGTTAATGCGAGGCGCTTGGTATTCATCCATCCTGAGATATGCAACGCACATCAACCATATGTTTTCTAAAACTTATGCATGATATGTCATGAATGCATCAATTATTATGTCCCAAGGGAATCTAATTCCCGCTCTGATCCCACTTAATATAACACCCTCAAGTGCCACATATACGTGTCCCCAATAATTAAACAACATAAGGCATAAGAAAAATTTTCTAAAAAACACATGTTATATATGTAAATAATTTTGTATAATGTATATAGCGTCGTTATATATGCATAATTAAAACAGCATGATCTCAATACAAAATACCTAATGCCAAAATGGTACATGCTTATCAGGATGAAGATGTCGACACCAAGCTTGCCATTAACCCACCCGAGCTTCCTAATAAGACGCACACCTCAAGCTCTATCAAACACGCACCTCAAGCTAGTCTATCTATCTAAGCCTGAAAAATACAATTGCAAAGGAATGAGATTGTGACTCAATAAGTAATTATCAATATAATTATACATATATAATACTTCTCAAGAACTAATTAAGGAATATATGTATAAAACATATTACACGATAAACTACAAGAATTCAGCATAAAAGGTTATGCATGGTTGTGCAGGAATTGTGCACGTCCTACACGGCCGTGCCTGATTTTATAAACTCAGCATACTAAGCTCACACGGCAGTGCCTGAGGCTTGCCTTTTCCTCTCTGGCATGCACGGTCATGCCAAAATGACACACAGTCGTACCTGAATTGACAAATTTTTCTTCCTGAAATCGCACGACCATGTCAAGAAGGCACACGGTCGTTCCTGAATCCTTCAATTGTTTTACTGGATGCACACGACCGTGTCTAAGGTCCTACATTTTATAACATACTTATGCACGGCTGTGTTTTAACACTACAGGGTCGTGTCTAACAACCTGTGAAACATCCAAACATCACAGAAAGATATCCAAACACCAAAATTACATTGTTGGTGCCTCATATACACCAAATCACACCATTTCAAACAATCCACAATCATATTCCTCACAATCACACCTCACGTTCAATCCATATTCAACATATATATATAAACATAATACAACAATGCTTGTTTATGCAAGTTAGTTATCCGGCCGAAGTCATAGTCACACGTTTCACACACAAAGCTTACATTTGCTTTATTCCTCACATAATTCATATTTTTCATATACAAGTTGCTCTTCTTGAGACTCTCTGTCCAGCTCAGTCTCAGATCTCATACGTTTACATTTCTCACACAAATGGCCACTTCTGAGACTCTCTGCCCAGCTCATTCTTAGATTTCATAATCAGTGGAGGCTCTCTGCCTAGTTCAGTCTCCACTATCATACGTATACCTCACATTCCTCACAATATGCATATGTCCAATTATACCATCACAATTCAACATTCATTTCATTTCTCATCATATCCAATAACATAGTGAATCACAATTCATACCACATCAAGTGGATTGCACAATTCAACATGCATGGCATAATTCATAAATCATCACAATACGTTCTCAATCAACTATTCAATATTCTCACAAACGTTATATACATATATATATCATTCTTGCTACAATAATAGGCATACACAACCAATAGAGTCAAATATCTATAGTTATAAAAGAATCACCATATATAAGTATTACATTAATAATTACTTTCCAAAAAGCTTTCAACTCCTTATTAAGAAAAGCTCCCCCTATTGAGTAGGGTCTCCTCTATCTCTTTTAACTCCTATATATATTAATATATCAATTTCAACAATCAAACATTGTAATTTACCCTAAACTCATAAAGTGCAACTAAATACTCATAGCTCAATATAACCTAAAGATGCACACACAAATCCAATAACCCCTAAATTTCTACTGAAGCTAGGGTTATGAATCTACTTCTAATTCCAATTAGAATTACTTAATTCGGACAAGTATGGAATTAATTATGGATTTTGGATTCCATTTGGTTAAAACAAGGCACTCACTATGAGCAGTAAAATGTCTGGCCCTGTTAAACAAGATTAACTGCAATTTCAACTCAAGTGAAAAACACAAAAGTTATAGAGGACTCTTTGAAGTTTTTAGTGAATCTAACCATGCTTAAATTAAAGCTTTATAGCTCAAGTTATAGCAAAAATAATAGAACTGAAAAATAGGGTATACAGAACCCGAAATTACAAACAATCAAACTCAATTTAAATCAATTAAAAACACAAGTAAAACTTACCAATTAGGACTTCAATGGATATAAGACCTTCTAATGCTTCCCAATGCTATGGATTGCTAGCTTAAACAAGATTAATACTCTCCAACTTTTCTTTCAATTTAGTCCTTCTCTACCACACATACATAATCTCAATTTAAATGAGATCCACTATCTATTATGCATAATATGCAATAGTACGTCAAAAATATGTATGCTAAAGAGCGAGTGTTACAAACACCCACTAAAAAACAAGTTAGCTTATTTAGCGTTGATCAAAACTATGTAGTTTTGGTCTAAAACTACATAGTTTTGAGTTAGCTTATTTAAATTATATTTATATAATGCTAACACTAATTTATACAAAAATTATATAATTCTAAAACTACATAGTTTTGAGTTAGCTTATTTAAATTATATTTATATAATGTTAACACTAATTTATACAAAAATTATATAATTTTATAATAAGTACATAATTTTTTATTTAATAATTAAAATCTTATTTATTTAATATTAAATTAATATTGTATAATATTTATTTAATATTTTATTTACTTCATAATTAAAATTACATTAACTTCATACTATTGCTTAATACTAACATTAATTTACACCATAAAATTATGTAATTTTGTCATATATAAAGTTGTAACATTTATTCAATGAATAACTAAAACAAGCTACGTTATTTAGAGCTTTTTTTTCTTTTTTTCTTTTTTTTTTTTTTTGGTTAAGAGGTTGTTTATAGAATTATAGTTAATATTACTATATAGTTTGATGGTAAAACTGTGTAGTTTTTAGATAAAATTACATTATTTATTTAACACCAAAATTACATAGTTTTATAATGAAAATACGTAGTTTTATAGTCAAATTATATAATTCTAAATTATAATTAATAATTTAAATTAGTATTATATTTGCTTATTAATTTAAATTGTATTTTTGTGATACAAATGCTCATACAACACAATAATTAGTAGTATTATTGATAAACCTATAATTAGTATATTTTGAGTTAATATTTAGCTAGTTCTATGTGTTATTGTGCGTATATTTGACTAATTTTATTTAAAATATGCCTAATTAGGATTATACTTAATAAATATGGATGCATATAGGATTAGAACATAATTTAAGGTTTTAGATTAGCTTTAGAATGCATAATCCATTTAAAGTTAGGAAAGTAATCTCTAAAGTTAGGGATTAGTTTAATAGTATTTTAATTCATATCTATCATATGTATTTTAGTAGTATTTGATGTTATTTTCTATGTTTTACAAGGTAATTTTCAAGTTTGAAATGGATGTGGATTGATTTAAAGTATCAAGGAAACCTGATTTCATGAGGAAGAATTGTTGGAGAGTGGCACGACCATGAGCATAGCCGTCATCAAGTGCTTGGAAATTGAAGAATTTTAGCAAGGAGTGGCACAACTATGATCATAGTTATACTAAAGGGATACACGACCATGATCATGGTTATGATACACCACTTGAAAGACACCAAATTCTAATCAAAGTTGTGAATATACGCGACGTAGTGAGGTTAAATATTTTAGCTATAACTTTCCTTACAAAACTTAAATTTAGGTGATTCCATATGTTATAGAAAGCTGAGATAGAGAGCTATAACTTTACAGAAGGATGTTAGAGCTAATTTGATCATCTAAAAGGGCTAAATTCTTATACAAGGAATCTTATATGCATAACAAGTGGGCAACAATTTGAGTTTGATTAGAATTTAATCTTTTCAAGGCTAATTTGGTTCTTGATTAAGCAACAGCGAGCTCCGCCTATAAAAAGGGGCCTTATGATTTAGGATAAGACCTATAACGCATTCATTAATCATCTTTATACTTTTTTATTTAAAAATATAAAAATAGTTCATTCATTATTCATGCAATACATTGTTCGTCATATTTAAGCATTCAAGGCGCTTCAAAGGGGGGTAAGATTAGGGTCTTTCTTATCTCTTTTTATTTTCTTTAGGTTGTTTTCAAGAATATTTATGAATTTTGTTCTTGTAAACATGACATTATTAGGCTAAATTTTCATTATGTGCTAGGATTGATCTAAGTAGTTTAAGGATATATTGACAATTACTTTTCACTTTAATCTAAGTTGATTTCTTATATATGAATTTTATTTTTGAGCTTAATTATATTCGATAATTGGTTAAGGTTAAAGTATGTTTTAACCAAGAGGTGATGTATGCTTTATGCTTATTGTTTAAGTTAAATATTTTGATAAGTGTTATGAGACCGAGAGATGATTAATGCTTAGGATCTATAATTAAGTTTATTAATGTTAATTAAGTTGAGAAACCTTTTAATTATCAATATTTCATGATTCATCATTGAACTTAAGTTTGGTTAATGATTTATTAGATTATATTTAGCGAGGCGAGAGTCTATAAGTTATAGCTAACAATTAAGTTAATTAAATAATCTTATAATTATTTAAGAGAGAAGTATAAGGACATTAGTTAATGAGCATCATATGCATAATTCAATTTAGGTAAAAGTAAGATGTTAATGAGTTAATATATGAAGCAAGTGAAAGGTGATATTCTAGTATATGCATTCATTATATTATTTGGTTTATTTGTTTATTGATTTGTTTGCTTTAATTTCAAGTTACTTAGTTCAATTTAGGGTTTTAATTTTGGTAATCAGGATTTAAATTTAGTTCAATTCAAACTTAATTTGATTATTTAGACAAATAATTAACTAAGTGAATTAGTAATCAATAACAAGTCCTTATAGGAAAAATACGCCACTTACTACTATATTACTTGCATGATCTATACACTTACAGTTAGCACTAACAAATTTTTAGCACTGTTGCTAAGGATTAGGCTTAGCTGATATTAGTAGTAGCTTAGAATTGTTTGATTTAAATTCTTTTTCTTATCTAGTTTTAATTTTGTTACTAATTTTTCATTTTTAGATAGTGTATATGAAGGAATCATCGTACAAAATCCAAGTTATGAAAGGTTTATTAAGCTTAACTTCGAAATTAAATGCATATTCAATAGACCAAGGTGAGAACAACGAGCAAGAAAAAAAATGGAGCATGAGCAACCTAGAGCTATCAATCAAAGTAACAATGGCGGTAATAAAGGGAATGATGGTAATGTCATTGATCCACTAGAAGTTGGAAGGGGGAACAACACTTAAAATTTAGCCATGATTAAGAATCCTCTTTACTAATAATATGGTGGAAAAGGAGAACAATGAGGGATTGTTTGAAGCGACCACACAATGGTTTTCAAGAGCAATCACCAATTGTTTAAACAACCATCACAACAAATAACTTTGAGATCAAGTTATCCATGGTGTAAATGATTTAAAGTTCTCAACTCCATAGCCTACCATCCAAAGACTCGAGTACTCATATGACTTGTTTCATGGATTATTGCTCAAAACTCAAGATGAATGGTGTGCCAATGGATATTATTTGCCTTATACTTTTTCCATTCTCACTTATGGATAAGGCAAAAAAGTGGTTTATGGGATTACTATCTCAATCCATTCATACATGGGATGAGATGTATCAAACTTTCTTCGATAAATATTTTTTACCTATGAAGGCTTTGTAAATTAGGGGAAAAATTAATTCCTTTTACCAAAGGGATGATGAGAACTTGAATGAAAGTTAGGAAAGGTTTAAGGACTCATAAAGGTAATGCCTTTCATACCTTATTCCACTTTGAGATTTGGTGTAATCTTTTTACAAGGGTATTAGTCCTATGTTGAGGTGAAATATAAACTAATCTTATGGAGGCTCAATGTGGAACAAGATGCCAGAGGAACTCCTAGACTTATTTGAAGAGGTTGTAATGATGGAGCAAATATAAAACAATGAGGCCATGGCAATGAGAAGAAGCGATATGATAGATGTGGATGGCATGACTATGATGAATGCCAAACTTAAGGCCTTAACTAATAAGATTAAGAACATAAAGGTTAATGCTATCTCATTTACACCTTTATGAGAGTTGTGCCAAATGGGGACATGCTACAATTGATTGTGCTTTTATGCAAAATAATAAGAGTGTGAATTATGACAAATGCAATCCTTATGGCAATGAGGGGTATAAATGAGTTGAGTAGAGCTTTATCTAGCTCGAGTTTAGTTCATTTATAAACAAGTCGAACTCGAGTCAAGCTTGTTATACAACTTAATGTTCGTGAGTTGTTCACGAGCTTAAACAAGCTAAAAGAATTTTTAAAAATACAAAGTATAAATAAAATTATTCATTAAAGAATTTAAAATAAATTATTTACTAAATAATTTACTAAAATTATGATTTTTTATAATAATATCTTTTTAAATATTTAAATGAATATTATATATCTAAAATTAAATTATTACTGTGTTAGAATTACGAGCCGACTTGTGAGCTTTTATTTAAGTTTGTTTACGAGCTTCACGAGCCAAGCTTTATATAATTTGAGCTCAGCTAATTCACTAAATAAGCTTCGATATACGAACTCAAAGGAGCTTTTATTATGCCAAAATCCAAGTAGCTTACAAGTGGCTCAACTTGTTTACAGCCTTAATGACAACACTTACAACCCTTCATGGATAAATCATCCTAATTTCTCATTGAGAAATTAAAGTGAGCAATGGGCAATGAGACCACATATAAATCCCATAAAGTTTTAGAAATCCAAATTTCTAAGTTTTTCATCAACAACTACCTCAAGTAGGGGGCATCAATGGAGAGTAAGATTGACAAGTTTATGGAGATGATATATAAGTATATGAACATGCAATATGATACTACTCATAAATTAGAGGCTAGGTTTAACCAAATGCATAAGGACTCGCAACTTATGTTCAAAATTCACTTTTCATCTATTCATAATCTTGAAGTTCAATTAGGACGAATCGCTAATGCATTGACTAATCATGGACATGGGAATTTGCCAAGCAACATGGAAATCAATCCAAAAGAGCAAATCAAAGTCATCACTTTGAGAAGTGGAAAAGAGTTGAAGGGGCCTATTGAATCCAAGCTCAATAAGAAAAAGGAGATTGAATCTGAAGATGGAGAATTAGTACCCATCTTTGATTTGGTAGTCTCTAAAGAACCAAAAATAAGAATAATCGTAATCAATTTAGGGATAACCCTAACACTAATTATAAAAAGATTGAATTAATGGGTATTCTTTTTAATTTCTTTCTCTTACAACAATTTGCTTTTGCAGCGAAAGAGAAATTGAGAGAGCGAGTAAAAGGGAATGCGAGTGAGTGAGGTCGTTAACTAATAAACAGACTAACTGGATTTCATTTATTATTTATAATTTTTGTTTTAATTTATTTTTTAATATGATAATAATTTACTAATTTTGAATGGAGTTAAAGTGTAATTTTCCATTATCTTATCTCTATACTTTCACACACCCCACGTGACTTTATTTTTTCTTTTTTTTTATTAATTTGGTTTTATTTTTTTTATCATTTTATCTTATATATATATATATATATATATATATATAATTAAAAGTTGTTTTAACTTAGGATTCTTATAGGACTAGGTTAGGGTTCTTTTTAGATTTCTATATAAACGCTAGTTTTGGCTAATTAGAGGGAAACAAATATGTAAAAAAATTACACTTTTTTATAAAATTGGTTTTTGATGTTCTTTTTCTGGTTCTTCTCTTGATTTTATGTTTCTAACTTTTTTTTTATTTTTATTTTTTCTTTCACCTAATTTTTTAGGAATTAGGTGTAGAGACAATTCTTAAAATTAGTAGATTTAGGATTTTCTTAAAATCAACTCACAAAAATAAAAATGAAATACTTTTTCCTTTTCTTTTGGAGTAATTCAACAATCCAAGGCATTTTCTACAACACATCAATATTCTTTAAAGAGACAACTATCACAAAGTGAATATGAGGGTAAATATTCTTTTCCTTATTTTTTATTTATTTTGTTACTCATTTGTTTGATTCTTTTTCTTTCTTTGATTGAATATGATTTTTTTTTCTAAAACTTATTTACTCTTGGGCATAATTTTAACATCCACACCTTAGATGCATCATTCATGTATTATACCTTTTATAACATATTGAGTAGAGTCATGGATTACATTTAAGTTTGGGCATGTGCATGAATGGTAGAGAGGGGCCTAATTACAATAAAAATGGGAGTAAATTGATTCAATAGAAAGTTATGGGTTATTATGTAATAATCTCATTTCATTAAGGGGGTGAAAGGATATTGTGGAGATAATTATTTATAATTATCTAGATTCTTATTTATTTATTCTTTGTTGAGACTAAGCATTTAATTAAGGGGACACCTTAGAGTATATTTGGAAGCTTGTGATTGGGGCATATTTATATGTATGTATGTGTTGTATATGTATTAGTAGTGTGCAAAGAATTCCTTTAGGAAGAGAGGGAAGTGATCTTGATTAATTTTGGGGAGATTTTGATCTTGTTCTACCTATCAAACAATAATTTTGGAAAGCTATAGGAGATCTATAAGCTATTGGAGCATCATTTGGTAAGCTATGCATGTATTTTTGTTAATTGAAGTTGAGTTGTAATTGTTACAAAAATTCATGCTCTATTTTCCTTTTTCATTAGTCATAGTGTTTTTACCATAATCTGAGTTGTAGAGCTCCAAATTAGCCAAGGTTGGATACTCTCGAAACTTAAGAGAGTTTTCTACAACTTTTATGTTTTGAGCCCAAGCTGAATTTGCTGTTAAGATTATCTAACAAGGTTTGACATTTTATTTCTCACCCTTATGGCCTTGTTTTACCCGAGTTTATTCAAAAATTCATAGATAATTTTGTACATATCCAAATTGAGTAATTCTAATTGGAATTAATAGTAGACTCCTAGTTATAGATTTACTAGGAAAATCATGATCATTAGACTTATGTGTGCATCATGTGGACATATCAAACTTTGACCATTAAGTTGCATCTAGTGAGTTTGGGTGCAAGTGTCATGTTTGCTATGTGAAATTGATATATGGTTATGTGTAGGAGTTGATAAGGACAAAGAAGATGCTACTCATTAGGAAAATCTTTTCTTCCTCAAAGAGTTGGAAGCATTTTTGGGTAAGTAATTACTAATATAATGTATATATATTAAATCTCTTAAATATAAGAATTATATTGCTATGCATGAATTGGGTAAGATACTTGATGTGGTATGAAATGAAATATATAGACTGTGAGAATTTTGAATTGTGATTGAATGGATTGATTGATGGTGAATTGTGCATATTTATGTGAATATTGAATGTTGGTGAGGAAATGTGAGGTATACATATGATAGTGGGGCTGAGCCAGGCGAATAGCCTCCATTGATTGTGAAATCTGAGACTGAGCTGTTAGTGTAGATGTGCCCTATGGCCATTCATGTATATAGACATTGTATATTTATCCCTATGGCAATGAAATATTCATTTGGATTAAAGTGTTTGTTTATCTGAATATTTACCCTTAGTACAATGTTAGAGTGACAAACTTATTTAGTACATATACTATAGATGTTCGTAGTCATAGGATTAATATATGGGTAGTATTAATCCGTAGACTATCACCTCTATCTATTTTCCTTGATCGGTATGTGATATCGATAGTGGGAGGTAGTGAGTCTAATACTACTTGATATGAGATATCAGAATAGACACGTGGATACTCATGTGATGAGTGGATTGAACCGTGACGTAAGATTTGTGATTGCATGGATATTCACTTAAGTCAACAATCACAATCTTGAGCATAATGGTGCATATGGTCCTTTGACTTGAGGTGACACGGTCATCCACATATGGTTGGTTAGAGTTTGCTACCACTTACATACCTGTGCTAGCCATGTATGGGTATATGGCGTATGGTGGCTCTAGTTAGTTATATGTAGGGATGAGTGATCGGCCAAGATGGAATTCATTACCTGGAGTGAACTGGGAAAAGATCCTATGCTATCTAAGTTATTCTTGATGAATAAGTACCTGGCCAGGTCAAACTTGACTTATCCGAAAAGAGTTTTGGTGCTAGAAAGAGTTTCTAGTAGAAGTCTTGTTTTATCAAGAATTGAACTTAAGATGAGGTCATATGATT
>CATIWO010079100.1:0-13157 GCA_949673435.1 Macaranga tanarius | reverse complement strand
GATTCTGTACTTGGGCTGGTGTATGTACAAACTGCGAATATCTTTGACATTTATCACAACTTTATGCTAATTTTTGGGCATCCCATGACATTATGGGCCAATAGTAGCCTTGTAGTAAGGCTTTCTTAACTAAGGTGGCTTGCGCTTCATGAGCTCCACATATTCCCTCATGTATTTCTCTAAAGATGTAATTTCCTTCTTCGGTTGAGACACACTTGCTCCATGGGTGGATGAATGATCTCCGGTATAAATTTCCATTCTGGAGTGAGTATTGAGCAGCTTTTATTCAAATTTTCTTTGCCTGGTTCCTATCATCAGGGAACTTTCCTATTTCAAGGTATTCGGCAATAGGTTTAATCCACTCGGCTATTTCGCAAGTGGTGAGGACTTCATTCTCCTCCGTAGAGGGCTTAGCGATTTCTTCCTTAAGGAGAAGGTTCTGGAACATAAGTCCATTTTCTGCCGTGGATTTAGCTATAATATCATCTTTGTTTTCCATTCTTGGAATTTGGTCAATCATCCATTGTGTACCATTTTCTTTGATCCTGTGTAGGAGTGAATGAGCTTTATCCAAATATTGAATCATATTTGAATCTTTTGTTTCATATGTTCCTTTTAACTGGTTTACTATGAGTTGAGAGTCGCAGAGTATTTGAAGGCTTTCCGTTCGCACTTCATTTGTGAGCTTTAATCCAGTGATTAAAGCCTTGTATTCTGCGGCGTTGTTAGTGGCTCCGTATGTTATTCTAACAGCATATTCGATTCTCAATTTTTTGGGGCCTATCAGTATTATTCCTGCACCCGAGCCTTGTTTGCCCGAGGCCCCATCGATATACATTCGCCATAGGTTCTTTTCATTGTAAGGCTCTTTAATTTCAGTTATTTCTTGTATGAAATCAGACAACACATATGCATTGATTGTTGTTCTGGGTTCGTATGATATGTCGTGTTCACCCAGTTACACTGACCATTAGACGAGTCTTCCGCATATTTCTGGTCTCTGCAAGATCTTTTGTAATGGTTGACTCATTCGTACCACTATTTTGTGAGCTTGAAAATAATGACGGAGCTTTCTTGCTGTATGTACTAGAGCCAGTGCTAGTTTATCTATTTTTGGATAACGGTTCTGGCCCCCTTAGGACCTTGCTTATATAGTATACAGGATTTTGATCTCCTTGATCTTCTCGGATAAGTACCGATGCTAGAATTCATTTCCCACTGAAAGATAAAGATACAGTATTTCCCCTGGCATTAGTCTGCTTAGCAGAGGTGGGGATGTCAAGAATTTTTTGATATCTTTAAATGCTTTCTGGCAATCTACGTTCCATTCAAATTTCTTGACGGTCTTCATTGCCTTAAAGAAGGGGAGGCATTTCCTTGCTGAATAGGACATGAATCTTCCTAATGCAGTGATTCGTCCATTTAGTTTATGTAATTCATTCATTATTGTTGGAGGGTTCATATTGATGATTGCTTCCATTTTCTCTGGATTGGCTTCGATTCCTCTCTAAGAGATCATAAAGCCAAGGAACTTTCCTACTTTTACTCCGAAGACACATTTGTCCGGATTAAGTTTGACTTTATATTCATCAAGCTTTTTTAGGACACGTTCTAAGTCTGTAGAATGATCCTTCTCTATTCGGCTCTTGACAATTAAGTCATCTATATAAACCTTGATGGTTTTACTAATATCTTATTTAAAAATGAAGTTTATAAACCTTTGATATGTTGCTCCTGCATTTTTGAGTCCGAAGGGCATTACGTTGTAACAGTATAACCCTTGATAAGTTATAAAGGATGTCTTTTCTTGATCCTCTTTCTTCGTAGGGATTTGATGATATCCCTGGGCAGCGTCCACGAAGCTGTACATTCTGTGGCATGCTGTTGAGTCAACCAACTGGTCGATAGTTGGTAAAGGATAACTGTCTTTAGGGCAAGCTTTGTTTAGGTCTGTGTAGTCTACACATATCCTATACTTTTTGTTTGGCTTTCAGACTAACACAATATTTGCTAGCCATTCAGGATGCCTAACTTCTTGTACGAATCCCGCTTCTAGGAGCTTCATTGTTTCTGATTCTATGATCTTCTGCCTTTCTGTTGTGAAGTTTCATTTCTTCTGTATCACTGGTTTAATGGAGGGATTAATGTTCAGGCTATAAGCCACTACTGTTGGGTCAATCCACTTTATTTCTGATGCTTGCATTGTAAAAGTGCTCGAGTGATTCTACAACACTTGTTCTAATTTTTCTTTTATCTGTTCAGGTATCTCACCACCAATTTTTAATGTTTTGTTGTTTGTCAGCTTTATTTCTTTTAATTTTTCTATTGTAACTGGCTTTATTCCTTGTTTCTCAATTTTTATGTTTGATTCAATCGGAAAGGCTTCTAATTCATCTTTGGTAGCTAATTGATAGCACTGCTTGGCGATCTCCTGATCACCCTTGATTGTAATGACTTGCCCGGGAATTGGAATTTTCATTGTCAAGTACCTTATACTTGTTACTGCATTAGTTTCCCATAGGATTGGCCTTCCGATTACTCTATTATATGCTAACCGAGTGTCAACAATGTTGAACAATGATTTTATGGTAAGGTGCTCTTGGGAGTTTCGATCTCCCAACTATCTCCAATTCAACACTTCCCATTGGTTTTACAGTTCCTCCGCAAAAATTGGTTATCGGGTTAGTGATTGGTTTCATCTCTACTGTTGAGCCTCCTATTGCTCAGAAGGCATCCCAGGTAAGAACATTAACTGCACTTCCATCATCTACGAGCATCCTTTTTACTAGGTAATTTTTTATGTACGTATTAATGACTAGTGCATCATTATGAGGTTGTTTGACATGTAGTCCATCCTTTGGGGTGATCGTAACTATTGGCGTAGGAAAATTAGTTCGTATAGTGTATATCTCTCATCGTGGTCTTTTCCTGCCTTTGGATGATGATTCACCACCTACGATCATGTTTATGACTCCGGATATATCTCTTCGAGTCTTTTTTGCATCCTCTTGATGTTCAGGCTGAGTGTCCGAATTCTTAGTTCATTTTGGGAAATATTTAGTGAACTTTTTCAAAGATCCTGCTTTGACCAATCGTTCTATCTCTATCTTGAGATCCCGACATTCGTCTGTGTCATGACTATGGTCTCGATGGTATCTATAATATCGGTTTTTATCTCTCTTTCCACTATGAAGTGGATTAAGTTTTCGCGGAGTTGGTATGTCTATTCTATTTTGCCTAATCCACATTAAAATTTCTAATCTAGGAGCATTAAGAGGAGAGTATCTCCTATCGTCGTTCCTCTGTTTATTAGGACCGTACTCCCTTTTTGTTTCTTTTCTTTCATCTTTTCTTTTTGGGCCCCTTTCATCATCTTTTCTCCGCATGTCTCTTCTATCTTCATCCAAGTCAATCAGCTTGGTTGTGATAGCCATTGCCTCCGAAAAAGTTTGGAGCTTCTTTGTCGTTATCTTATCTCTAAGCTTCCCCATCTTGGTTCCAAATTTCAAAGCATCTATGGCTGATTCGTTTCTCAAGTACTCTATTTGCATAGCGATTTTGTTAAATCTGTCAAGATAACTTTGAAGTATTATCATCTTGCTTACAAAGTTGTAAATCATTGATGCTTTTCTTTGGCGGGATATTTGTAATGAACCAAACCCTGAATTGTTCGATTAATTCTTCGAAAGTGGCTATAGAATTTTTCGACAGTCTATGGAATCATCTCTAAGCTGTATTCATTAGAGTTATGGGGAAGACTCGATATATGATCGCATCGTTAATATTCTGCAACATCATCTTCGTGCGGAACATTAAGACATGGGCCACAGGGTCACCCGTTCCATCATATTGATCAAGAAGGGGAATTTTGAATTTTGAAGGCATTACGGTTGCCATTATGCTATGAATGAATGGATTACTCTCATCCAATATACATTCTTCTATCTCATCAGGTCTGGTTCGAACCTTATGTAAGGCTTCTCGTAATTAACGATCGAAGTCAATCATCTCTCTTCTTGAATGATTGGATTCAGATTCCTGTTTAGAATTGGATTCTTGTCTCCTATTTCTGTTATCCCGTGATTCCACTTGTTTATTACAAAATGGGGGTCTGTTGTCAATGTTTGCCCTTATTGCTGGAACAGATCTAGGAGTCGATGTTCCTATAGCAGGCGCATCTGTTGTTCCTTGAGTGAAGAACAATATCTGTTGTTGTACAAACTGAAGCTGAGCATTAAGGCTCTGGATTATTTGCTCTCTGGCTAATAGTGGTAAATTAGGTGGAATGAGAGTCTAACTAGTTCCTCCTATATTCGGAGGAGTTGAAAATTCTGGCAAGTTTGGAAAAAGAACAGTTGGAACCGGTCTGGACATATGCTGAAAAGGAGCATAATATGGTGGAGATATTCCGTAAGTCATTCCTGGTTGAGCAGTGGTTGTCAATTGTAAAGACTCTGTTCCCTGAGATTATAAATGATCACCTTGGGAAGTTATTGGACGTGCTTGATTGACAACCAATGTGCTGGTAGATGCTCCACTTTGATCAGGTGGAGAATCTAAAGTGTTAGCCATGAATTAACACAGGAGGTTTTGATTAGTGTGGTCTAGAAAACAAAATTGTTTCCCATAGATGGCGCCAATTGATGAATGTCAACCTCCTCCAAACCTACAAGCACAAGAGAAAAACTTGGATGAGCCTAGGATCTTTGATCTGTAGGTTCTCCGATGCTTAAGTTAGAGAAAGTTTGTTCAAGATGATTTAATAATGAAAGATATGAGCCTATATATAGGCATAAGAAGGACATACCTAGTCCTTTGTGGATTAGCAGCACGAGAGTCCTAATTCCTTACCAATTAGGTCTTTTTATGATTATGTAGTCAGAGTCCTTTTTGGACTGAGATTCATGAATATGGGGACATGATATTATCATATTTATCAGTTACATTGACATTTTATATATTTTTTTCATTTTTAATTTTAAAATTTAACTTAAATAAATTAATAAGCTATTAGGTCCTTTATTTAATTATGATTTTTGTTTTAATTTTTATTTAATTATTATTTTTAATTAATAAAAAAGTAACCAACTATAATTATTATAATAATTTTTTAAGTTCATGCTATTATAAACTATTTAATTAATTTATACTTTATTAAAATCATTTAATTTATTATTTTAAAATATTTGTATTATTTGTAGTCCATGCAACGCACGGATGGACGACTAGTTTATTTATAAATCTAAATTCGTAAAATTACTTATAACTAAATTAAAATTTAAAAAATAATTTGAATTTACAAACTAATTCCATGATATCATATTTATTCTTTTCATAAGAATAAAATGCTAACTTTTGTCATTTTTATTTTATAAAATATGTTTATTTCTTTATTTTTATTTATACCCAATTTTAATTTTTGGGCCCAATATTAAAATTAAGGCCCAAGATGGGCCCATTGTATTGAGTCCAGCCCATTTGAATTTACTTGAAGAGGAGGATTTGATGTGCTGGTAAAGGAAGTCTTTGGAAGTAACTAGAAGGTAACCGTAGGCACTAAAGAGCTGATAGAGGAAATTTAAGGAACGCATGTTACAGGAAGAGCTTGAGGGAATTAAAACTAAAGGGAACGTGATTCTTCTAGAAGATACTAGAAAATCAAGAATGGAGCTGATTATCTAGAATTTTCTCTGAAATTGAAGACTTTATGAAGAAGGAAGAAAATTCCAGAACAGAGGGATTGTTGAGCTGTGGAGGTAACTCAAGGGGACGTAAGGGTTACATAATTTATGGGGGAATTATTGCAGAATTGAAAGAAGTGAACTTCTGTAGTAAGTCCATAGACTATAAAAGGGAAGCAATAACATCAATAATAATAAAAAAATACAATCAACAATTAATAATCAGTCAATTCAAATATCAATCTTCAGCAATCTTTAATTAGCCATCTCCCTAGCTTTTAGCAATTTTACGCTTTCATTCTAGCAAATTTTGTACTTACTATCTTTTGAATGCAAATTTCAATTTACATTTCTCCAAGTTTATTTTTCATTGCCTTCATTTTATTTATTATTACCTTCAACTTACTTATCATTACCTTTAGCTTAATAATCATTTCCTTTAGTAAAATAATTTATTGTTCATTATTAGTTATAAATTTCAAATCCCTTGGAACTCAAACAAATTATGGTGAAGACATTTGGGAATCCACATTCATCTGAAAGAATTAAGTAATTATCAATTTAGAAAATTAGTCTTCCCTGACACGCTCGCAAACCCGATTCAACTGAAAAATTGCACCAATAATCTTTTGACACGCTCGATGGGACCATTCCAATAGAATGTTCAACTTTGAAAATGAAGAAATATTTTAGATTGGTAATCTGACCAATACGCCTGTAAAAACAGGTGCTCAAATGCAATAACTTACGGAGGATGAATGCTTCAGGATCAAATTTGGACCGAAGCACCAACTTTTGGCTATTCAAGCCAAAATTCTAAAATTATCAATACTACTGCTATTACTGAGGGCACTGATGTCCAAACTATCTTCTCAGATGGAATAAAACAAGTTCAAGATTCGATAGCACGGATGATCAGTGCTTTTTAAAAAAATTTTCATGCTATTAACTAAAGTTTATAAGAGATAATAACTTCATTTACTAAAATGCTTGAAGCCTATCTAAAGCATATGAGGCAAAGGAGTCCTAAAATGTATCCAAAGGTGATAGTTCAACCCCGTGAAGAATCCAGACATTCATCTCTTGTTAAGCCTAATGATGGAGATCAAGTTCTTGGTGGTGATAAGGAAAATCCAAGTCCTCAACTTAGAATTCACAACTATAAGAGTGTTCAGTAAGAAAAAGGCCCGGGAGGCAATGTTCATCAAGGGCAGGTACTATTACCCCAAGGTCAGACAATATTTCCCCAAGGTAATTTATAAATTCCTCAAGGCCAACCACCAAATCTTTGAAACCAGGTGCAAGGCTCAGGTGGCAATATTTTACCTAATGAAATAGTAATTTTTGATGGCCAAGTGCAGATTTCTGAAGGTCAAATGTCATTTCATCAGGGTCCTAAACAAATTCCCCAAGGGAAGGATGACTGTGTACCTTCTCCTCAACCCTCAAAGGTAGAAGCAAACATAAAAGCAGAAAAGGAAGCTCCAAATGTATTAATTGAACCTATCAATATGGATTTGAATAATAAAATCAGAAAAAAAAGAAAAAGTGGCTCAGCCTTCCAATATGAATTCCAACAAGTTCATAAGCTACTGGAGACCAGTCCGTCATAAGAGGTTCCCAGCACCAGAGAAAAAGCCTCATGCACCTGCTATATTGAGAAATAACTACAAACTTAAGCTGAGGAGGGATAACAGGAGGCTACCACCAAAATTCAATAAAAAGCAACCAAAATTTGTGGTGTCCCTGCCTGTTCCACCAAACAAACAGTGGCATAGGGTGGAGCACCAAAATTTCCTCAGCCTAAAAGTAGACAAAATGAGCAGGAAGCCCAACTTGAGGCTAAAATAAAATTCAAGTCAAAGAAAGAGGACCTTATGATACAGAAGGTTAAGGAGTATATTACTGAAATTCCCAACACTTCGGGGGGCAGAAGACATAAAAGGGGGTTCAGTGAATAATTGTGTTGTAGGGGACTATACTAAAATGCTAAGTAATAGAGGTGGTGTTAAAATATTTCCCACTATATAGGAAATGAAAGAAAAATAAAGAAAAAGAGTAACTGGCCTCATGCTAGAAGGACGCCATTTAGTACACGAAGTGGTAAAATTTTACTTTTTTAGGTGTGTAAGTTGGCTTGATAGCCACTGTAAATAAATAAAGTTTGGTTTTTCTAAATTTTGGTGTGTTATTGTTTGTTTTTTTTTGTATGAAGTTTGTTAGTTTGTAAGTGAACAGTAATTTTACAAAATTTCAGTAGTATTTCTACTGAAAATTAGTTATTTTGATGAGAAAAATAAATGGTTGTAGTGCAAAGTGTGCTGTGTGCAGTGATACAGATAAAAATATACTCAACAGAGATGAACTAAAGCAAAAATAAGCCTTGTGATAGCTACAATATCAAGTCATCCATGAAAGGATGTACATCACAATATCCATGCTCGGAATGATCAATATCAAAGGTATAAAGTGCTAAATAACATCACAGGCATCATAATAGCATAAAAAGTATGTAATCAAGTCATATAAATTCAATGTCAAAGCCCCTAGGTTTTCCCAAACATATAGGTATTTCTGCTTAGTAATTATATAGCCTCTTCCCCTGGTTCATCTACTATTTGACTGCATCCTTCTTATTTTTCAGATCTCTTGATAGACTGAGCTTTTTGGGCTGCATCCTGATATTTTGAGGTTACTTAGAGGAAGGCTACTTTTTCCTCTACTTCTTCTTCTTTGATCTACTTCATCTTGAGTTTCTCAGTAAAAATGGTATCTTTCTCTTGGTGAAAAAGATTGAGATGGCTTGAGGCTGTCAAATAAGTTGCACTAGACTCCTCCAGGTAAGAAAAGCTCTATATGATCTGGCTCTTCAAAGCAGTAATGGCAACTGACTTGGAACACTGCTCCAAGGTGATGAGCTGAAAGTACTGTAGATTTTTGAGTCTTCTGAAGGGTACCCATTTCTAAGCTAAGGATAGTCTTCACTGAATCTTTAGCCTTGAAGCATCATCTATAGTCGAAAAAGCCATAGGGGGAACCTTTGAAGGAGTCTTTAGATAGCTGAGATCCACCATGATCCACATATCATCAATGGAGGACTAAAAGTTAACCTTCTGTAACAAGCAAGTCTAAGCCAAGGGTATGTAAATGCACAAGTAAAGAAAAGGGAGAAATAGAAATACATACTTGAGGAGTAGCACAAGGAGTCGAATTAGAGATAAGATGTAATTGAGCTGGAGCAGAAGGTAATGTATCTGACATAAGGGTTAATGTTGAGGTAGAAGTAGGGGGTAATCTGGAGAATTTAGAGAAGAATCAGCATAAGGGGAAGGAGAATGAGTTGGTGAGGGGTTTTCCTTACTAGTCTCAACTGTTAGCAAATAAATAAGAATGCTAGAAGTCAAAATAAAGCTGACATAAAGAGGGAAATCAAGATTTTCTTCATCGTAGAGGGAAACAAAGTTGACATAAACAAGAAAGTGCATTTGAACCTGATATTTCCTCATCGTAGCTGAAGCAGGAGTAACTATTTTCTTTTACTCAAAGGATGGGGTAATCAAAGATTTAATGGTGGTAATGAGCCAAAAAGGTACTATTTGGCATAAATCTTTGATGGACTAGCAATAATTTGGTGAAACGTAACTCAAATAGGCTATTTTCTCCAAGGTCCAAAGCATTACACCCATACACTTAGCCAGAATAGTGTGAAAAAGCTAAACTATAACACCTGTAATTTAGGAGCACTGTTTATGCATGTTATTTTCTTGACATGTGGAGTAGAGATAGAAGTTGCATTTAAGTGGGGTATGTGCATATTGGTAGAGAGGGGTATAATTGTAAGTTAAGTTTGGACCTAACTGTCAAAATAGAAAGTTATGGATTTTTGAATAATAAGCCTAAATCATTAAGGATGTGTAGAGATGAATTGTGATATTGTGTATCTATATATTCATAGAGTATTACATTGGTGATTTATGGGATAAATGTGCATTTATGAGTTTATGGGGCATTTAATAATAGAAAGACTTTGGAGGAGCAATTGGCAAAATTTGATCAGTGTATGTTTATTTTGAGTGTGTGTGTGTGTGTATATGTGTAGTTGTGTGGAGAATTTCATTAGGAAGAAGAAGAAAAGGGAAATTGAGAGGATTTGAGGAGATTGTGATTATTCTCTACTTATCTAACATCAAATTAGGAAGGTTTATAAGCTATTGGGAGCTTTAATTTGGTAAGCCTTATGTTTATATTTGATTAATTGTATTAGGGTTGTTGGTTGTGACTTTCGTGTCCTATTTTCTTCATGCATTACTCCCATTGTTTTTATCATATCTAGAGTTGTAGAGCTCTAATTTGAGTAAGGTTTGACATTCTGAAAACTTCAGAGTGTCCTCTATAACTCTTGTATTTTAAGCCAGAGCTGATTCTGCTATTAAAACTGACTGGCACAACTTTACATTTTCATGCTCATGTTATCAACTTTATTTTGGCCAGTTTTACTCAAAAATGCATATTTAATTTTATACATGTCCAAATTGAGAGATTCCAATTGGAATATATTTTAAACTCACTTGGCTAGCATCAGTATAAATTTCATAATTTTTGGACTTGTGTAGGCTTTATTGGGGCACATTGAACCTGGAGCATGGAATGACACTTAGTTGCATTTGAGTGCAAGAGTTTGGTTTGCTATGTGGTATTGATGTATGAATGTTGTGTAGGCATTAATAAGGACAGAGGTACTGCAAATCAATAGGAGAGCTTCTATTTTAAAGGAGTTGAAGTACCTTGTGTAAGTAATTACTAATATAAGGATGTATATATGAATTCTCTTGAATATGAAATTATATTGTTATGAATGAATTAGCCATGAATTATGATGTGGTATGAAGTAAGAATGAATGAAACATGTATAGATGTGTATTGTGAGAAATATGAATTGTGTTAAATAAATTGAAGGATTGTGATGTGAAGTGAGACATGTTTATTGAATGTGAATTTTTCATGTCTATATGGATGTGCATGACATGTGTCTATACTCATATTATACTTAAGTATATTATCTTTTGACACGTGTTTTAGTAAATTTGAGGCCTCGTGTTACAGGTTTTATATAAACTGATTTAAACTGGCAAAATTAATTGGGAGAAGTGCGGAGATAATGGACCAAAATAATATAAGAAAGCTATTTCACCAAAATTTTCCAAGAAAATTCTTAAAGGAAAGGCACAGAATTGAGCATGGGTCTAGAAAGTAGAAAATGCAAAATAATAAATCAGACAGAATTTGTTAGGGAAGTAAGGAGATAATAGGCTAAAACAACATTGTGAATGATAAGATGCCTTAAAATGCTTATTACCCCTGGGGTTTTTTGAAGTTAAAGCCCATATTTGGAAAATTAATGCTAAATAATTGACAGTAAGCAAATTTCTAGGGGGTAATAAAGCAAATAATGTCTAAACATGGGTGGAATTTTAATGTGAATTTTTAGAAGCTATTTCCTAACAAGAAATTGGCTCTATAAATTATTTGTTGTGAATTTTTGACTAAGTTTAAAGGATTTTATTAAATTAATTTTTTTAATTAAGCTAAAAATATCTACATAATTATTTTGGCGATAAATTGCTGAAATAATTAAATTTATAGCTCAATTGTACAAAATTATACAAGTTAAATCATGTATGCAGTGGAAAATAATTTTGCATAAACACATCAAAATTACAAATTTTACTGATGTTCAAGACAAAAATTGGACAACATTTTCCCTATATTTTCAATATACAGTTTTGCAAAATTTGTAAACAAACCTGCAGAAAAACTAATTCATCCAACAACTCATAATGCCCAACATTTGCATCACAATTTTGGACAAAATACACTGCACAAATATAAAGAAATCGCAAAAATAAAATTACTTGTGTGTTTCCTCATGCAGTAGACTTTGAGTGAGGATTTTACTTTACTAAATGCATTGAGAGAAGAGGTAAATGCAACAAAACCCAACCCAAGTGAACTGAAACCATGAAATGAATTGGCCTTGGCCTGAAGGCCAACTCGGTCAGATTGGTTTAGTTGGAGCTGGTTCAGTCAGCAGCAGCAACCCAACTCCATTTGTTGGTGATGTCGGCTTCTCTAGTAGTAGCGATGGTCTCTCTCCATACGAAGTTGGCGACGAGGGCAGCAACGGCGTCATCTTCGGTAGCAGCTCCAGGTGCGTTTCTTCGCCCAGCGTGTTGACTAAAGGTTACAACCTCAATTTTGATAATAACATAATTTTAATAAAAATTGGGTACTAATTTATTTCAAGTGATTTGTAAAAGAAAAAGGGCCTTTGAAGTTCAAAATAATGTGTTGATCAAGTCCAAAAGCCACAATTCAACAAGCCCAAGCCTAATTATGATGATAGAAGCCCAAACAAGGAGATGTGAAAGCCCAAAAAGAAAGCATCAAGCCCATGTAGAGAATTGGAGAGCAATTCGGTAAATAGATGAATATTGTGAGGATAGTTGAGTCAAGTTACTTGTCTTGGGAGCTCAAATGTTTTGTCTTTTTGCATAAAGCCATTTAAAAAAAATAATTAAATAATATAGCTTTCTTGTCTCTTTAATGTTTTGGTTGACAAAGTTTTTGGTGGGAAAGTTTTTGGAGGAAAAGTTTCTTTTGAGTAAACCAATGATTACAACTTTTCTTTGTAACTAGAAAGAAACTAAGTTTGCTTTTTCTCGGATATCAAAGCACACGTGCACCAAAATACCAAAGGGTTTTCATATTATCTAAAAGTTATTTCTGTGCATAACCAAATTGGCAAAACTGAATCTGTCTCCTATCAGTAAACTGATTTGCTGTCTAAATCTGATTTGCACATTTTTTGAAGAAAGGATATTTTTACTCATTTCTTGTTCAACAAATCACATGGCTTAAATTTTCAAATTTCACATTATTGCTTCTGAAATTAGGGCAACCATAGAGGATATATAAATTCATCTTTTTCTCATTTGCTAATTTTTTTTTAAGAAGTGTGAGTGAGAGCAAAAATTGAGAGAGCTTTTCCAGAGATGCAAGGTTTCTTCTTCTCCTCTCAAAAATCTGGTTGTTGAAGCTACATAGTCATGTTTTGAAAAATCATCTTTGAGCTTCCTTATAAGTCATCTTCACTCTTCTTATCCATAGGCTTCATGTGTATCATTGCTGCTTGAGTGAGAGAGACAAGCACACTTCTTCATCTTCTTCTTGAAATGTGGAAAGCACCATTTGGAGATAAATGGGTGCATAGTTGCTGGAGCTAATTAAAAGCAGTCTGCAGAGTTACTGGATCTAGGCAAAACTAGTGTTGTGTATAGTTTGCTGGAGCTGTTGGGGAAAGACCAGCTGGGATTAGTTGCTGGAACTAGAAAACCAGTGTAGGTAGCAGCCTAGGAAAGGGTAGTACTAGGACTGTAAACGGTTTATCTCTTACCGGTTGAAAAGAGATCACTTTAA
>CATIWO010079063.1:0-10425 GCA_949673435.1 Macaranga tanarius | reverse complement strand
CTAAAAAAATATTTTTATTTATAATTTTAATATTTATATATACTTTTTCTAATTAATATATTTTATTTAATATTTTTATAATAAATATATATGACTCGGTCGGTTTGGTTATTTTCAGTTTTCCAACTTAAAAATCGAAATCAAACCGAACCAGTCGGTTACATATTTTTAAAAACCAAAATCGAACCGAACTTAAATATAACCGACCGAACCGATCGGTTCGGTTCGGTCTGTACAAAACTCTACTTCAAGTAGCGTTTTGTACAGACCAGAACTGTACAAAACGCTACTCCAAGTACCGTTTTGTCTAATTTGACCGTCGGGGTTGGTCAAATTCACCCTAAATTGATAATTTTTTTTCTTTTTCACCCTAAAAATGGAAAATATTTTTCAAACTACCCTAAAATGGGAATAAATTTTAGTTTTTACCCTAAATTGGTAATTGTGCCTTTAATTCTAGAGCCACGTCTCTTCTTCTTCAAACTTTCTTTTTTTTGGTCGAATTCTTCTTCAAGTTTAAAATTTCAGAAAATCATCATCCTTTTAAGGTCAACCTAGCAATAAGGATTCTATGCTCTCAAAAGATCAACCAAAACAATGATTCAATGGTAATCTAAAGTGTTCAGTAACCTTAAAATTCCCAAGCATCATCAGATCCAGAATTCCTTTGTTTCACTTTTGACGTCATATTCAAATTGCCCACCAATTTAAGAATCCACAAACCCTGAATATCAGAAAATCAGTAGAAAGATGAACGCCATATAACGACTAAGACATTATCATATTTTGTCTCTCTACTATCATATTTAGTTGTATTTGCATCTTAAACTTCAATGAAATTGACTATAAACATTAAATCTATCACCAAAACTTAAGAAAAAATTCCAAACACATATAAATTTGCGGTTTATGATCTCAACAGATTGTTGCTTGCAAGTGAATTTTAGAGTATGTCAGGTGTGTTAGATATACCAATTTTAGAATCTGACTTTTTATAGGAGATTTTAGCATAGGCTAATGGACCTAATTCTACTGGATTCTTAAATCAACTGTAAATGACAAAGAATTGTGTTTAATATTGATTGTACCAACAACAAAGAATAAAAGTTAAAAATTTAGAGAAAATAAGAACAAAAAACTAGAGGATGTGTAAGAAAATTAAAGGGCTCCATTGGAATAAAAAAAATTAAACAAAGTTTGATTACAGGAAAACAACAAATAGGATATTGAAAATTAGAAACGAAAAGCTAAATTGGAATTCTGCAGGCTGTTTGTTGGATCTGCAGGAGAAAGAGTCATTTAATCTATGGAGTTGGTAACTTCTTTTTTACAGAAACTGTTCTCTTCCCACTACTTCACGCTTTTTATTTTTGAAATTCAAATCCCCTTATACCTTATCCCTTATTCTGTCAGTTTTTTTTTTTTTTTTTTTTACAAATAACCACCTGTGTGATTAATTAATTAAGTAATTAATTAATTTGTGTCATGGGCTATAAAATAGGTGGCTTTATCATTTTTAATTTTTGGTCCAAACACACATATATTCCCGAGTTGCAATCAGTCTAAATTTTTTTTCACTATTAATTGAAAACTTCATTGATAAAAGAAATAAGCAAATCTTTTATCTAATTAAAAATAGAAAATTGTCCAACCGTTCCAGTTTCTCTATAGAAGAGGAGAAGTTACAAGATCAAAGCGACCATTTAAAATTCTCGATAATTAGATAAGAGATCGAGACACATTGCTGAAAAACGACATCTGCGTGCCACCGTTCCAGTTTCTCGATCTTCTGAATTTATTAGTGTGAGGAGTTCAAATATGTCAAAAGGATTTTGGGAGTAGAAGATGCCGATGGAATGGAAGGCAATTATAGCAAAATAAATAAAAGAAAGAATAAGACAATTGCCGCAAAATGAAGAAGAACCATATAGAAAGGATTGGAAACAGGGATTGAAGGATTTGATTAAATTAGGTTTATCTAACTATTCTTTTAAATTTTAATTATTATAAAATTAAAAAAATAAAAAGCAAAATTTTATTAAATAAACGAAAATTTCTAAGTTATTTTTATTTTACTTTATCTTTATCAGATGAAAGTATATTTCATTATTTAATGATAGTTATTGATAAAATATAGTTTACTTTGTAAAAAATAAAATTATCATAAAATAGACCTTTTAAATAAATAATTATATGAGAGAATGAATGTGATATTATTGTAATTTTAAAATAGAATTTAACTTTTTTATACCAATTTGTTTTTCTTTGACCTTTCTTTTCTGTTTAATGAGTACCAGAGAGGTAGTGAAGAGTAAATAAGCTAATGTATACATGAGCTTAAGTGATGACAAGTTTACATAAATAAATTTTTTCCTTATTGATCTAAACCTATTCAATTTAAATATTATGATTTGTGATGTATAATGATCAATTATGCTTTGAAAGTTTTTTAAATGTCTGGATTTAGTTTACAAAAATAAAAGTTCAAAAGAACTAAATTAAACCAACAACATAATAATAATTATAAATTATTCATATGTGCAAAAGATATGGTTTTTAGCAGTTCAAAGAACTCTCTAGTTTTATTTCTCACCCTTTCTTGTTGGATGTATGTGTGCAAGGTGAGGTATTTTGCATGTCTTTTGATTTCTTGCTTAATGAATGGCTTAAGTTTAAAAAAAAAAATTATATGGATTAAATTATGTTAAATTCAACAATAAATCAATTATGGAAAATGCTATTTTGAACAAATAAATTCTTTACGAATACTATGATTGAGCAAGAAATCATCCTATTAACTAATATATTGTGCTTTAAATATTTTAGAAAGTACTACATCCAATTTTAATATTTTAAAAAGGGTTATTTACAAAAAAAAAAAAAAAAAAAAAAAAAAACATGACCTTTAGCGATTTTAGTGATTTAATCATATCTTTTTAAACTTGGCAAAATAAAACACGAACTTATAAATCTTGACAACTCGGAATACCGATAAAAATTCCGGCTGCCACGTCAGATTGTAATCACCAGAATTTTAACTGATGTTTCGAGTTGCCAAGATTTATAAGCTAGTGTTTTATTTTGCCAAACTTAAAAAGATGTGATTAAAACGCTAAAATCACGAAAGTCATGATTTTTTTTTTGCAAATAACCCATAAATTAACTTTTAACTTATACAATTTCCAACAATTGTAATTTACATAGCTATAGAATATAATTTAACTATAATTTTCATGTTTCTAATAATTTTTTTATAGCTATATTATGATGACATATGAAGTTATTAAGGATTAATCAAATATGGGGCTATTGAGTAATAAAAATTCACACCAAATGTCTTCTACCATATTCCATCACTTAGCTTATCATTTTTTTTTTTCTGAGAAAATAGTTTATCATTATTAACTTCATATAAATAACTAAATTAGTGTCCTTAAAAAATAACTATATTAGTGTGTCATCATGATATATGTGCACACTACAACAATCTATATGAACAACTACAAAAAATTTATTAGAAATATGAAAATTACAGTAAAGTTATAAGTTAAATTTAAGGGTTATTTGCAAATAAGATAATGACTTTCGTAATTTTAGCGTTTCAATCATATCTTTTCAAGTTTGGCAAAATAAAACACCAACTTATAAATTTTGGCAACTCGGAACACCAGTAGAAATTCCGGCTGCCACATCAGAAAGTTATCACCGAAATTTCTATCGGTGTTTCAAATTGCCAATATTTATAAGTTGATGTTTTATTTTACCAAGTTTAGAAATATATGATTAACTCGCTAAAATCGCTAAAGGTCTTTTTTTTTTTTTAGCAAATAACCAAGATTTATAAGTTGGTTATTTTAATTTTTAATGACTTGTCAAAGGCCAATTGTCATTCTATTTTTATTATTGGCTTAATACATACCCAACCCCTTGAACTTGTCAGATTTTTTCACTTTGGCACCTCAACTTACGATTTTACCATTTCAACACCTGAACTTATCTTTTTTGCCTAAAATACACTAATCTAATAATATAATCACTACAAAAAATTTAAGATATAGTGACGGACTAAAAACATAAGTTTTATTTTGTTGTCTTTATAATACTTTTAAATCAAAAATAGGCGACAAGCTATATATTTTTTTCTTTATAATTTATATTTACAAAGACAATTTTTATTTTGTTGTCTCTTTAATAGTTTAAACTCAGAGTTATGGAGACTATACATATATTTTTATCATTACAACTATCATATATGGAGAAAACATCAATTCACCGTCTCTACATACAATAAAAAGGAACAAGTTAAAGTGACAGTTTCACATTATCATCCTTTAGCAACTATGAAGTAATTTAAAGTAATTATAATTGTATTTATCTTCATATTTTATGTTTTAAATAAATTTAATAAAATTAAATTAATATATTTAATCAGAAATTTATATTTATATGTAATTCAAAATTTTTTTCAAAGATATATGTAATTTAAATTAAAAATAAATAATGGCTGCAATTATTTTAATTTAGCAACTAAAATAAAAATTAATTAAATTAAAACAAGTAATTCCTTTTTATAGTAGGAATTTATGTTACTTGGGTTGAAAAAGGAACCCCCTTTGTGGGTATTTTATGTTTCAAAGTTGGAAAAGGAATTTCAATCATAGGAATTTATGTTTCAAAGTTGGAATGATGATGACCAAATTAATGAGTTGGGTACAATTAATTCTAATGACTTAGAAGTGCCCATTGAAGTTGTCGAATTAATTGAAGAAGACATTATTAAAAGTTCAGTCCCAAAGGATGACGATTTACATGAGTTTATGAAAGAATATTCAGAATATGAAATTAAAGAAAATAATGAGACCGATTCTGATGATTGATGAACAAGCCAAAAATACATATAAAAGAAGGGTCATTTTCATGTTCTAATAATATATGTGAGAGCTCTAATTTTTCAGTTACTAGTTCAAGAAATTAAAATCAAATTTCAATTCCAGCTAACTCAAATGGCTTAATGTCGGACATGTAGGACTTCTATATGAATTAATTAATGATTTAGGCTTAAGATCACAACTTTTACTACTAAAAATTTACTAGCATTTTATAGATCTCGTGCATGTATATATAATAATAATAAGTTTCATGAAAGCACATTGAATATTATATAAGTTTCCTCCTAATTTAGGTATAATTTTTTAAAATATATATAATTAAAGTTTATTTGATCATGTCAAAATTTTGTAAATAAAAATATTTTCACTTGACTATTTATTTTTATTTGAAAAATATTATTATGAAGGATGTAGTAATAGTCAAGTATTAATAGAAGTCTTTTTTTTAAAGTGTATTATTTAGTTAAGTAGTTGAAGTTAAATAAATTTTGCATACAATATTTTTTATTTTTAAAACAAACCAGATAATTAAAATTTTTTTTTTTAAAAAAAATTGTTATACCAATAATTAAACTTATCAATCTATCATTATCATCTTCTATACCTAAAAGTCTCCCGCTAAAAAACTAGAGTATTTTATTTAAAAAGCCATCCTCATCATAAAACAATCAGCATAGCCATTTTAAGGTGTATTTATTTTTTGTATCCCAATTTATTTTTTTTACTAAATTTTTTTTTTGAATATTTGTTTTATTTTTGAAGAAATTATGTGTTAATTAAATTTGGAGAATAACAACATGCCTTGATCAGTTTCTTCTAAAGTTCTCTTTCTTTCTTAATTTCTCTTTATTTATGCTCTTAGATTATTTATTATGATTGCATTTTTTATTTTATTTAAGAAAATGCCTACTTTTCACAGCACAAATCATCTAATATTCTTCTAAGAAAATTCTTTGCTTATATTCCACTTCTCATCGTGAAGAAATGCTCTACGTACTTTGACTTGTGATCTATCAAAAATTTAGCTAGCTTGTCAGGCTTGACGATTTTATTTTTTTTGGATTCATAATATACTTTCATTCAAAACACCCCTCATGGCCACTGGTTTTTTTGATATACTAGTATTATTTTACTATTTTGATATAATGTATAGGTTGCTATTAAATAGTGACTTTTTCTAATTTTAAGACTAAATAATTTAAAAAAAAAAAAAACTTTTGAGGTTCTAATGGCTGGAAAATGGAAAAAAAGAGTTATGCCTCATGGTTTAATCGAGTTTTCAAATGATTCATCTATTCCGGTGGAAGTAAAAAAAAATGAACATCTGAATTAATATTATGATGATAGTTTGGCACAAATGGAAAGCAAATATTTAAATCTAAAAGAAGAATTTGATCAATATAAGGCAAGCGTGGGAGAATCCAGTGGAAATACATCCAAGCAAATTTGATGTGCTTTTGAAAGAATGGATGCTTTTGAATTTATCATGGAATATTTTATTTTGTTCAATTTAAGATTTTGAATATTCTTTTAGATTCTATGATTTTATTTTATTTGTTTAGTTGGATATTATTTGCAAATGAGTTAGTATTTAATAAAATTTTTTATTTAGTCATTTTTATTTTCTATATTAATTTTAATATTCTATAAAAATCAATAATAAATAAAATATAATTGCTAAATAATTTTTAATTTTTATTGATTATTGAAGATAAAATTAATTGCCACTTTTAAGAGACAAAAAAATTGTACCTCTATGTATTCAATTTAAGAGGATAAAATATAAATAAATATCTCTACTCCATATTTACTAAGGGGGCAAAATTTATTGTCTTTATAATCTTTGTTAAGAAGATGAACTAAATTTTGTCTCTAATATCATATTACAAATAGAGATAAAATAATTAATCGTCTCAATAAATTGATGGTCTAAGAAGATAAAAATATATAATTTACCATTAGAGACAAATATAAATATTGTCTCTAAAACTAATAATGTCGTCTCTATAGAGTTAAGTACAAAGGTAACGACACTAAGCATTTCGTTTCTATAATTTATAGAGACGGAAGATGAGTTGACAAAGATGGAGATAATATAAATGTTGTCTCCATAACTTATAGAGACAACTTTTACAATATATAGAGACAATAATTTTAGTCTCTACAGTAAAGAATTCTTGTAGTGAATGCATCTACCACCCTCCGTACTTGCCACTTTTTGTCAGTTTGACACCTCTACTTACAAATTTTGGTCAGTTAAATACTTCTATGTATCACATGCTGATTCGCTAATGTGATAGTAGGAGTTTAAAAATTACATTTTAGGCAAATTTAGGTGTTGAAATAGTAAAAGCATAAATTGAGGTGTCAAAGTGAAAAAAAATGGTAAGTTCAAGGGGTTGTGTATGCATTATGCCTTTATTATTCTCATGTTACAAAATTATAAGTACACGGTGAAATTTGCAGTATTTTTAATAGTATTGACAAAATTTATTGTTATTAAGTTTAAATTTTATTTTTTTATTATTTTTTTTATCAAACCGACAAAACTGATTGTTCAAATCGAATCAAAATATTTTTTATAGTTTAAATATTAATTTTTATGTATTATTTGGTTTAATTTGGTTAAGATTTCAGAATTTTTAAAATTAATTTTTTTAAATTTGTTAGAAATAATAAGTTTTATATCAATGAAATCAACCATTAACACCTTAAAATTTTTACTTGATTCTAGTTACTATTTAATTGGTAAAATATATTGTTTATAATAAATACAAAAAGTGAACAAATTCAGATAAGCAACTCATTAACCAGGAATTTATCTGCAATGATCAAATTTTTTTAAAAAAATGTGTGGAATAATGATAAAAAGGAGGATAAGTTATGTAAAGTGAGATCCAGGAAACGAAATAAAATATTTAATAGCTATCTCCATTCCCCAACTGCTTGCCAGCTCCACGTTCTACATTTTCCATTGTTGTGATTCTGATAACAATTCTGTTGACTTTTCCTTCAGTTTTCTCATTGTTCACACGGTGTTATAGTTTGGAATTTCTAATACCTTAAATTATTGATTTCGACATTTGAAAATGCAAATAATTGACCGAAGCCGAACCGAGTTTTGTACGCAGTTATGGGGTCAGTTTTGTTAACTGATATTTATATAAAATCAATTGAAAACATCAAATGAACAATTTCAGCAAGTGGCTTGGTAGGCAAAAATCCTTGCTCTTTCCTTCAGTTTTCTCATTGTTCACACTGTGTTATAGTTTGTAATTTCTAATACCTTAAATTATTGATTTCGACAGTTGAAAATGCAAATAATTGAACGAAGCCGAACCGAATTTTGTACGCATTTATGGGGTTGGTTATCGGTTAACCGATATTTATATAAAATCAATTGAAAACATCAAATGAACAATTTCAGTAAGTGGCTTGGTAGGCAAAAATTCTTGCGCATACTTAAATTATTGATTTAGACCTCTGGAAGGAAAGAAACCACGCACCCAACTGCATATTAATAGTTGCTATATGCTTCTATCAATTTATTATATATATATATATATCTACATTTCAGTCAAAACCGACAATTTCAATGTACACTTCATATATCATTTACAGTTCAACACTATGTATTTTTATCTAGTGGAGTTGATATTGAGGCTAATGTATTTTTGAGCCAAGTCTAATGGAACTGTTTTTTTTTTTTTTTTTTTTTTTGGTTTTTTTAATTGAAGAAAAAAATAATTGTCGCATACATATCGCTGTCTGAAAACATTTATTAGATCTTTCTGGCTTCATTATAAATACTGCGTGGTATAGGTCAGCACATATGAAGAGAATCATTCACAACTGCAAATTGGGAAGTTATAGACCCTCTTTGCATTGACCCTTTTTAAGATTATCATTACAATAACAGTGCGTTACAAGAAAAAAAAATTCAACAATATATATTTATCAGACATTATTTTATTGCATGCTTTTCTCATTTAATTTTAATGATAATGAGTATTTTATTACATATTTTTCTCATTTGCTTCTAATCCAAAAATTATCACCAGTATTATATAGTTTTTTTTTTTAGCACAATAACATGGTGCACCTAATTTCTTATTTAGAAATTATTGGAATTATGGAAAAATTTGTTCGAAGTTTATTAATGAGTAAAAGTCTTTTCTCATAGAGTTCATATAGCAATGAGCCAATGAAGTTTGATCTGATGGTTGAAGCTGAGGCCCTATGATGAGGACAACATTTAATTTGATATTCTTTTTAGGATAATTAGTTAATTAGAAATAATTATATATTTATCTAATTAGAGATAATTATATATTTATCTAGAATTTTTATTTTAGTTTTCTAGATTAATTAGAAATAATTATCTAGAGTTTTATTTTATCATTATTCTAGTTTTCAAGTTTAATTAGGATTCTAACTAGAGTTGATAGCTTACACTGTAAATAGCTATGTTAGGGTTGTGATTTTATTATTCAATTATTATCAATTAAACAGGCTTTTGCTTATTTATTTTCTCTGGATTGAAAATTGTCTCTGGATTGAGATTGAGATTCCTCTTTAATAATCAACGTGTTTGATTATCGCGCTACACGCTGCGTCAGAAAGTCCTTCAAGTTATAGCTTAGTTATTGAGGACCGTAAGCAACTACTCTCTAGTTTTCACGCTATCAAATTGCATTTTGTTCGTAGGTCTGCGAATACTGTAGCTCACCTGTTAGCTAGGGGCTCAGTTTGTATGTCTGACCTAGTGGAATGGCTAGATCAGCCTCCATCTCTAATTATTGATGTATTGTGTTCTGATGTTTCTTAATGAATTTACCCTTTTGTTTTTTTTTAAAAAAAAAAAGTGTGTATAATTATAAACGGGAATATGCTCCATATATCCATATATTGCTCCCTTGGAGTTAGTAAAGACTCAAAGTAAAAGGTGAAGCGATGACACTGTGCAATGCGTCGATGATTATAAAATATGAAATGGACACGTTTTATAAAATGCAGAGAGTTGAGTTCTATATATGGGTACTAGCTCACATGCACTTCTTTGCATATAATGTATCGAAAGAAGGCCTTAACTCAGCCTCTTGAGAGAAAACAAAGAAGAATCACTGCTTATCTTCTCTAATTCCCTTCCAAACATTACATCTTTTTGAGGTATGCATTTTTTTAATCATCATTTATTATATATATATATATATATATATATATATATATATATATATATATTTCATTATTTTATTTGTTCTAAAGAAGATTTGTAGTTCATATTTCAATTTAAAATTAATTTTCAAAAAATTAAAAATTATATTTTTTAGTTTTTCTATTTATTTTAAAAACAAATATTTTAAAATTAAACATATCAACAAAATAACAATAAACACAATTTATCTTAAATTAGTTATTTTATTGAAATGTTTAATTTTTATTTTTAAAGGTAAAAAATCAAAAGTATTTATATTTTCTGATTTATTCTTTCAAAAATAAATATCCTTGAAATTAGATATTAAAAATAAAAATAACA